>JAJOZX010000017.1:932500-1232500 GCA_023014485.1 Bathynomus jamesi | reverse complement strand
ACAGTGGCATGATAAGGTGCACGTAACCAATTATTACATTGTAAATAGGCTCGCTTAATATGTTTTTTAATGGTCTTTGACGTTGGTAGTCCAGAGCTGGGCACTTGCGGCATATTTTGCGGTACTGCGGTACTGCGGTACTACCAAACTACCAAACCGGTACCAAACCGGTACGCGGAAATTTGAATGCGGTAGCGGTACTGCGGTACTTTCAGCGATCCTTTGCGGTACTGCGTTATGCGGTCCCGGTTTGGTAGTTTGGTAGTACCGCAGTACCGCAGTACCGCAAAATATGCCGCAAGTGCCCAGCTCTGGTTGGTACAATCATTTCAAAGTTATTTCTGATGTTTTTATGGTGATACTGGTGATACCTCAGCTCATCAAATGTTGTCAGTTTGAAATTTCCAAGAGCATTTACAAGGAACTTCTCAGCATTTTCTTCCATGTCTGGCGTTAATTCATTAGTTCCAAAACCATTAAGTAAGTTTGTTTCTGATTGTTCAGCTAGCTTCAGTGCAGATTGTTTTGTAGCAACTTTGCTTGTCGTGTCGCAGCCAGTAAGTGCGTGGATGGCTGGGAGCACAGAATTCAGCTCACTCGATATTTGGCGCAGCAAGTCATGCAAAGGTACTGCTCGATTTGAGCTACCCTGTCCACATAGAACCCACACCTCTAGTAGTCCACACTGCTTCCAGTTTTGGTTAAAATGATATAGGAGACAAATAAACACATCTGTATCTGGTGAAGCCACTATTACTCGCTTAAATGAATCTGAACTAATTGCATGATTGACGTGAAGGAGCATGCGGTCATCAGCTTCTTCGTGGGTACAGTGAAGTGCTGGCACATCTTTAACAGTTTGAGACATAATTTGTATGCACTTACACTGGTCTCTTTCATGTCCTCCTCCGAGATAAATAGCTGTAAGTGTGTTCACATTCTTAGTCTCATTTTCCTCAACCCACTTCATGAAAAATGCTTGGAATCTTGTTTTGTTAACATCTGATGCCCAGAATCTTTCCATTTCGACTAAAAGTGGTGTGTCATTTCGGATGATGGCAACTTCTACCGGATCAACTTTGCCTCTCCGAATTCGTTTGAAGTCTTTGATACCACCCCGTTTATAAATATCAAACACTACATCTAACCGTTCACATCCTGTTGCCAGTTTTGAAAATGTATTCCAGAGATGGGCCGCCATTTCACCAAATCTTTTTAATTTAAGTTTCTTAAGAGGTACTTTTCTAGAATATGCCATAAAATCAATGATAATGCATGTTCTTAGGGTATCAGAGGACATCGGCACGGCCTGTGGAGCTGGTTCGCTTAACTTTTTCTCTATCGCACGTACTAGCTCTGATTTTGAAGATTTACGCAGGGATCCGTTTTTTGTTAGGTAAAGTGATGTCGATGTTAGCTCGTATGTCAGAAGATGTGCAATGTTGTATCCTCCAGCTCTGGCAATATCAATGCAATGCAAGGCATGACTTGTTTCTTTCTGAATATTTACAACTATATCTTTGGGTTTATTTGATTTCAATGCTATCTTTGGTATTGGGTCGAACAGTTTCTTGGTCTTATCATCGAATCTTGTTTCTAGAAATTCTGATAAGCTTGATCGCCAATTTGCAAACATGTGAGGAGGTACTTGCTTTTCTTAATATCATTGTGTTTTCCGGTTACAAAATTTTCACAATACCAGTTTCTGTCAAATCAAACGGGTTCTCCTTTTTTAGAACATAGGCAACCATATCTTGAACGCATTTTTCGTCGCATTTAGTTGTAGCACCAGAAAATTCATGATGGAGAGAACATTCAGTTTCGTCAAGTCCACATAGCTGCTGAAGAAAAACGGAAATGCGTGCCTCCTCATGCATTACCAAATCGTGCTGAGCTACAGCTTCTTTCCTACGTGTTATTCCAAATATTCCACCTTGTCCTTTCGCAGGTTTATTATATGCCTGATCAAGTGCCTTGTCCATGGGAACACAGGAAAATTTGCGGTTTGTGTGTTTAACGACAAAATGGCCGTTTAAGAACTCCTTGTGTAGATCAGGGAATGTGTTCGGCAGCTGCAAACAGTCTTCATAGTACACGGATCCCCAACGTGAATAATGCATTTTATTGAAGGCAAAAAACAGCAGATAAGAGCAACTCCCAGTTCCCCTCTCTGTGGGACCGAGTTAGATCCTTTAGGATTGGAGAAAATATTGTAAGATACGAATCCAGTACTTGAAGAAATTGCTTTCTTCGAAGCCTTTCCTAATAAAGTCACTAAACATTTGTTTTACGTTACCAAGATGCTCTTTGCATGCTTCCGAATGAAGTCGAGCCTCGTTTGCATCTACGTTTTTGCACGCCTTTTGTACTAACATAACAGTTTCAAAGAGATCTGTAAACTGGTTAGTATCCTCACCTTTCATAAATTCCAACCACTGGAGGCGACTCATTACCTCTGTCAACATGGAGAAGCCTCTGAGAGCACGTGAATAGTGACTGCCATTAAGAATACTTTTAACTATCAATGGGCCAAAGATTTCGTTTTCAATGAATAACTGCTCCACACCACTATCTTCAAGATACTTTCCAATACATGACATTACTACTTTTTCCATGTGGAAACCGCCAAGACCTAAGAAAATGTTGCCAAACTTTTCTTTAGGAAGAAGAAACTGAAGCTCTTTTGCAATCCGGTACACTCCTCCATCGCAGCACAACGATCCGTACTGTTATCCACACTGTAACAATGTGTCTTGGTAGTTGACCATACAAGTGAATATGGTCATACTGAGTTGCAGGATAAGGAAGAATAGGAGTGAAAGCTGTTGTTGTTGGTTTTGAAATGTCTTTAGAGGTCAGACTGTTAAATGCGTTCCATGAGGGAACATCACCTGATTCTTGCATTGTATGTCCAGGGACGCTTGATTTTGTTAGAAATCGACATAAAAACCATACCAAGTCCTAAACCCTAGCATTTTCTGCTGCAGTTGTGTAATTTGGTCTATCAGAAGGGCAACAATCTGGTTGAATATCGCCTCTATTGTTAGGTTTATGACACATCAGAAGCTTCTGCGTCTAGCACTTTACTTCGGGGATTAATATCAAATGTGTCCAGAAAACTATCTTGCTGTGCATGGATTGGCTGTTCAACTGTGTCTTGGAAAATTACTAGAACAGTGTCATGGGTTCCCCTAATACCAGAAACTGTTTGTTCTTCGTGGTTAAAGTTATCCATTGCACCTCGAAGGGGAGCTGGCGTTTTCATAGCAGGTGCCAATGGTACTCGATGTCCGTCTGCTCGTGCAATTGTACGAGCAACTAAAGAGTGGTCTTGCCTTTCAATTTGATCATAACTCATACACACACCTAGGCGACTAAATATTTGTACAAGATTCTTAGAACGCGTTATTCCATGTATTGCCTGCGATGTGCTTACGTGCATTGGAGTTTTTTGTTCCGTTATGGATAAGTGTGAATGCAATTTGAAATGTGGAGTCACATTTTCGTTTGGCTCGTCTAGATATGGAGTAGGAAGGTAGTAGGGCAGTGAAAAACTGTTTCCATATTTCCGGAGTGGCTTGATCGTACTTTTCCATGCAATTAACAGATCATTTGAATCGCTGAATTTTCCATCTAAACCAAAGTCATATTCTTTACACGCTTGTCTCAGTTTCTCAGCACATACCTGCACTAGATTTGAAGTACGCACTGTCTCAACTAACTTGGAGATGCAAATATTTGTTGCAAAAACCATCTGCGAATTTGTTTTATCTTTCGGATACGTGAAGCATATTTCCTCTCCAAAGTGATTAATTAATAGTTGCTTTATTCCCCGGTTTGTTACTGGATCGCACTCATTGTTTAGGAAATCTCGACATTCAGATAGTGTATAGCCTCGTTCCTCGAGATGTATGTTTGATAAAACTTTATTAAATGCTTCATGCACTTTATCTGGAAGAACGTCGTCGAGCAAGGCTTCTGCTGCTAAATTTCGCTTGTAATCTAAAATGTAGAGGTTGATACACGTTTTATGGCACATTATATCAGCAGCAAATACACCCTGAACATCTTGTAAAGTTGAGGTTCTATTAAATACACTCTCTTGATTAAAACGTGTTGCATCAAGGAATTGTTGGGCACGATTGTCTTCGCACATTCGGAATACTTTAGTTGACAATTTGTTTTTCCTTTTATTACAAATAATACACACATCAGAATCATTATGTTGAGACAAACGTGACTTCGTTCGCAAATTAAGGCGAGTTATTGGTTGAGAGGCATTAGCATGTGTAGTATCAGCGCATTCGTTTGATGGATTTTTGAATCTATCACCCTTTAAAATGTATGGACGGTAACATTGCATATGGTACACAAATGTATTTAGTTTTTCAGTACAAAGTTCACTTAGGATACCATCTTTCATTTTATTAGACAGTTCTTTGATTTGTTACGATTTTCAGTACTGGTTAACTTATCACCACGTTTGCTGCTATGGCACAGGATACATGTTGCTTTTCCGGGTACTTCTGTTCTTTTTCGTTTCTTCGTTTTCGTGAGAGGTGTTCCAAATTGTTCATCCATATCTGAAAAAGAAAGAAAACAGTTAAAATAATGCTAATATATATGAGTTACATGGATTTTAGAACGTGGGGATTAACAGCAATCAATTGCTCGTACCTGAAAACATAGGATTAGATAGCAAAAATACGAAAATTGCAGATTTTAAAATTTGAGATGGCGGCCATTTTGAATTCAAAATGGCGGAAAATGACCACAATCCGAGACATGTGACCAAGCTTTTTTCAATGTCTGAACTAACGTGTACCAATATATGAAGTAAAAAATCGGGTACATTTCAGTGCACACGATACCCTAGCTGGCTCCTATACTATCTGGGGAAAGGACCATAAATGTCCCAATTCTGGTTCGCCCGCTGCCGACACCAGGAACGCAGACCCAGGCAGCGAGGCTGGATCTGCTATCGCTCATTCGAGATGTTCTGGGCCTCGGTCTGATCACTTTCTTAAACTTTTGCAACATTCATGGCCTTTTCTCAAATTTTCAATCTGTTGAATACCACTTCTCCTCCTCTAAACCGCATCTTCTTTGCATCACTGAAACTCAGGTCTGGAACGACTGACAGCAATCCCTTTTCTGTACCCTCTTACTTTCTCTATACTCAATTTCACTCCAAAGGTGGATGTTGTGTATACGTACACAATGACTTAACTTGTTCTCGTATTCCAGAACTCGAATCTTCTGAATTTTATACCATCTTGCTATAGCTTACATGCCAATCTCAAACTAAATACATCTGCGCTGTTTACCTTTCTCCTAATTCTACTGACTATCCAAAATTCTTTGACTACCTCACTTCCAAAGTGGAATACATTCTTTCCCGCTCTCCCTTTGCTGAAATCTCCATTTTAAGGGATTTCAATGTTCACCACCACCTTTGGCTTTTCTCCCATTTCACTAATATCCCTGGTGAACTAGCTTACAACTTTTCTATCTTAAATGACATACAGCAGATTGAACAGCACCCTACTCGTATCCCCGATCGCCTTGTAGATAGGCCCAACATCCTGGATTTATTCTTACCTCTCATCTTTCTTCTTACTCTGTCAAACTTTTTCTCCGTTGGGCTCCTCCGACTACAATCTTATATCTGTTTCCTATCCTATCGCTCTATTTCGGCCTTTGGATCTTCCCAAGAGGAGGCGCCTTTGGCACTTCGGCGCCGCTGATTGGAGGCCCTTAGGCAGTACTTCTGTGATTTCCCACGGAATGACTATTGCTTCCGTAGTCGGGGCCCTTCCGAGTGTGCTAAGCGCATCATGGAGGTGATTCTCTCGGGCATGGAGGGTACATTCCATATTCTATTCCTACTACTAATACAAAAAAAACCTTGGTTTAACTTTACTTGTTCTAATGATATCCGCAACAGAGAGGAGGCTTTCAGAGGGTACCGTCGCCATCCATTTCCTGACTCTCACTCAGCTTATATTTCTGCCTGGAATCGTGCAAAATCTGTTTTCGACTCGCCAAAAATTCCTTCATCCGACAAAAATGTAAAAACCTATCGAATTCTAATTCTTCTCCCTCTTTCTGGCATCTAGCTAAGAACCTCTTCAACAATTTTTCTTCCTCTTCTTTCATCCTCTTTTCCATTCCGACGACAAAGTTGCCGTCTCTTCTCCTGACAAAGCTGAACTTTCGCTCAAACTTTCGCTTACAACTCAACCCTGGAAGATTCCAGTGCTGTTTCTCCATCTCCTACCCCCTCTAACCTTATTATTTCTGAAATTAGAATCTCTTCTAAAGATGTTTTTTCTGCCCTATCTGCGCTCAACTCAAGGAAGCGTACGGTCCTGATGGTGTTCCTCCTATTCTTCTTAAGAACTGTGCTTATGTGCTGACTCCCTGCCTGGCAAACTCTTTTGTCTTTGGCTCTCATCTGGTACTTTTCCTTCCTGCTGGAAGTTCGCTTCATTCAGCTGTCCCAAAAATGGTGACCGCTCTCAACCCTCCAACTATCGTCCAATTGCTTTGATTTCTAGCCTTTTCAAAGTTTTTGAATCTATCCTTAATACAAAGATTCTTAAACACCTCTCTTCTCACAATCTTCTTTCAGATCGTCAGTATGGGTTCCGCAAGGGACGCTCTACTGGCGATCTTCTTGCATATCTATGCCAGCGATAAAATTATATATGCCAGCATAAACTTATTGTATGCCAGCAATAAAATTATTTTATGTCAGCAATAAAATTATATTAAAAAAAAATAATTAACTAACACGATCTTAGATGTAGCTCGTAGCGTAAACTAACCCACTTTTTGTTATACTCTTCATACATTTTTTTTTGTTCTTTTTTTCTCCTCTCTTTACTTGCATGTCTGTAGTTTGCATGGTATGACAGTGTTTGAGTTAAGACTGTGTTTGTATGATTTGTAAGCGTTCTTATTTTACTTCTTTTCATCTTTCACCCCTTTCCTATTCTCTTCGACTATTTTTCTGACTTGCCGGCAGTGGCCGGCGGATGATGATGGTGAGTCTTTCTCTCTCTTTTTCTGAATGAATGTTAATCCACGAATGATAGGTTTTGCTACTTACTTAACCCGTTATTCTCTTCTTTTAACCCCCTACTCTCTTCTTTCTCTCGGGCTAACCCTAGAGTGGATCTTAGGGTCTTTGTTGCCTTAGCTTCTGTAGATCTGTAGATCCTCTTTTCGTGATTTCGGCAAAACTTTTGCTCTTAAGTTAGACATATTGAAAGCTTTCGATAGAATCTGGCACAAATCCTTAATTTCGAAACTGCCCTCCTTCGGTTTCTATCCTTCTATCTGTGCCTTCATCTCTAATTTCCTTTTTAGCCGATTATAGCTGCAGTTGTAGATGGTCACTGTTCTTCTCATAAAGTTATCAACAGTGGTGTTCCCCAGGGCTCTGTCTTGTCACCCACTCTTTTCCTTTTATTTTTTAATGATCATTTAATCCGCACTTCCTGTCCTATTCACTCCAATGCCGATGATTCCACTCTTCACTTCTCTACCCGCTTCCTAAAGCGTCCCTCACAGCAGTCACTTCATGATTCGCGTGGGACGGCTATGGGACACCTGACCTCTGATCTTTCTGCTCTATGTGATTGGGGCAGACAAAACCTTGTGCCTTTCAATGCTTCAAAAACTCAGTTCCTCCATCTGTCTACTAGTTACAATCTTCCATCTTTCCTGTAAAGATCACATATACTTTCTTTCCAAAACAGCCTCTAAGATGTTAGGTGTGCTGTACCGCATCCGCAGTTTCTTCACCCCGACTCAGTTGCTGTCTCTATACAGGGGTCTTGTTCCCCTCTGTATGGAGTATGCTTCTCATGTGTGGGGTGGCTCAACCCATACAGCCGTACTTGACCGGGTGGAATCAAAGGCTTTTCGTCTCATCAATTCCCCGCCTCTTACTCACTGTCTTCAATCTCTCTCTCTTCGCCGCAGTGTTGCCTCACTCTCTCTTCACTCTCACGAACATTGCTCTTCTGAACTCTCTAACTGCATGCCTACTCTTTTAAGGAGAGCACGCAACACCAGACTTTCTACACTTTCTCATTCCTTTTCTGTCCAACTCTCTAACGCAAGGGTTAATCGGTATTTTTAATCTTTCATCTACTCAACCGGTCAACTCTGGAACAATCTTCCTCAATCCATCTTTCCTCCTGTCTATGACCTCCCATCTTTGAAACGCAGAATTTCTAGGCATCTCGAAAACCCCGGATCTTGATTTTGGCCCTCTTCTTCTTTCATGGGGGACGGGCGCTTTTGCGGGCATTGAGCTTGGCCCCTCTTTCCTTCGTAAAAAAAGACCGTAGATAAAATGATGTTAAACAGTTTCATTACTCAGTAAAGTAATAAAATAATTTTATTTTAGTTTCATAACTTGAATACCAATAAAATAATTAATTAAAGTACTGTAATTGGTTTTTGTTTTTTGTTTAACCTCCTTCGCAACATCTAAGGTCATATGACGGAGGGGACGTACATCTTTACGTGGGATCCGAACCAGGGGTCGCTACATAGTGTGGACGCAGCGGACAGTCTCCCATCCAACTACTATCCGACACAATGTCGCTTAACTCCGCAGTACTGTAATTGGTTTTCCTAATGTTGAAGGTATTTTCTTTCTTCAACAATGTAAACACCAAAACTTTTCATTAACATTTCAAGACCTTGGTGGTCTATTTGAATAAAACTTGGATATACAAATTAGGTTTATAAAAATACTGTACCTAAAATAAAGTACAGTACAATTATAAAGTACAGTAGGAGAGTAGAAGTAGGAGATCACAATAGTTTATAATATTTAGAGATTAGCTAGTTAGAGAAAAGGTAAATTTACGGGTAACTTAACTTATTAAGCTTTGCCTTTTCGTGAATGTAAAATATATTTTATACAATTACACTTTGAAATTAGTATAAATGATCATAAATCGTATTTTTGATATGTTAATTTTTTTATAAATATGATTTTGTTTTCTAATGAAAAATCGGTATGAGAATCGGCTGAATTTAGCCGGTACCGATGCCAAAAAAAATGGCCGATTCTGCCGATGCCAATTAATCGTACATCACTAAATTGGTCACCCATCCAACTACTACTCAGACTCAACGTCGCTTAACACTGTCGATCGTACGGGCAGCGGTGTTCCGAAATCGACACGACGAAATAGTTAAAAACAACAGAATCTCTATTAATATTCTAATTGTATTCACGCTTCACTCTTTCTAAATTGAACATCTTGCGCGTAAAATAATTTCGCTTAAGTAGTTCGAATTAAAAGTATCTTTCATCTTAATCAAATAAAGTGTTTAAAATCTCACTGTATTTAAAAGTTTATTACCTTTCTTTGCTAATTCCATTTCTTTGCGTGAAAGGTGGCGTTGGAACTTCCTTTAGAGAAAGAATACCTGAAGGGGATTCAATCCTATATTTAAAAGTTAAGAAAACTTACTTTCTTCTCTTTTAAGTAAGTTAATTTGCCGTTTTAGTTCGTTAGTGCATATATATATATATATATATATATATATATATATATATATATAGAGAGAGAGAGAGAGAGAGAGAGAGAGAGAGAGAGAGAGAGTCCGGAAATGTCCCAATGAAAATTTGGGTGGATGAGAGAGAGGAGGAAATAACGAATAACAATATAAACAATATAATACGGAATGAAGACATAGATGAAAGAAAAGAGATAAGTAAGAGCTGCGAGGTAATGAAACTGTCCAACGAGCAAAATGATAAAAAGATAATAACTAAAAACGTAGGAAATAAACAGCCAAAGAAAAATAATGATAATACCAAAATTAAGAACATAGAAAATATTAAGATAACAAGAAGTAGAAGCATAGAAAATACCGTATGTAAATACTACGCAAAAGGGAACTGCAGATACCGGGATGGGCACTGCATCTATGCACATCCCACATTATGTAACACACATTACACAAGTGGATATTGCATATTTGAAAAGAACTGCAAGTTCCACCATCTTACTGTCTGCAACACCTATACAAAATACGGGAGATGCAAATACGGACAAAATTGCCGTTACCACCACCCTCAAACGAACGCAACGGGTGAACAGGAAAAACGAACATCAAAGAAGGGTACCAACTTTTTAGACGTAGCCAACACAACAAAGTCAGCTGATAAATATAGGAATCCGAGAGCCGCACAGAAGGCACGCACAAAGACACTTCATGCGTTATCGGGACAACAGGTACCGACAAAGATAAAAATAGGCAAATTCTCGGAGGACCACAAGACAACGAAACCGGCACCACCATTGGAAAACGAATCGGAACAACCTGTATGCGAAAAAGATAAAGAAAAAGTGAAAATAATCCTAGCCAACATTTAGGGCCTTAAATCAAATCATTCCCTGAACAAAGTTTTATACCTGAAAGGACTCATGCAAGAAGCCGGAGCAGACTTTGCATGCCTCACGGAAACCCATCTAAAGGACTGCCAGGCGAACTGTGAAAACTGTGAGTTTTGTGTTGACAAAAAAAATTACAAATTGACAACTATAACACACTCCGAGCCGACAGAACAGTGAGACGAAAAGGAGGATGTGCTATTTACACGCGCGAAAGGCATGTGGCAGAAATGACTATAAGTACCTTAAACAGCTACGTAGAATGTGTAGCAGCAAAAGTTGAAAAATTAAATATGGTACTAATTGTAATGTACAGACCCCCAAACACGCCAACCTCAAAATTCTCAGATTCCATTACAGAGGTAAGAAACTGGGCAAACGATCTACACTCTGCAAACCCCAAATATTTTTCTCTGTGGTGATTTTAATTTTTCATTCATGAAATACAGAAGGATCGGAAAAAATATATGTATACACCAGGACAAGTGGGGCACACGGGAAGACCAGGAGCAGGTAAAAATGCTATTAGGTCTAGCTGATGAATTTATGTTAACACAAGAAATAACAGAAAACACAAGGAAAAACAACTGCCTAGATTTGGTATTCACAAACAACAGCAATCTAATTGATAATGTAGAAATATCCCCAACTATAATATCGGATCACAACATTATTGAAATAACAACCAATATAAAAGCAACAGGAAAGGAAAGAACACAAGCAACAGAAAGAAGCAAATTCGAAATTTTTAATTTTCATTCCAAATAGATTGGAAAACCATTTTCGAGGCCAAGACAACGGAAGAGATGCTAATGACTTTAGAGGAAAATACGCTGTAAATTGTAGAAAGATATGTCCCAAATATACAACAAAGAGGAAAGAGAAGCAGGTTCGAGAGAAAAAAAGAGGTAATTGTTCCGAAAGAGAAAAAGAGTGACTGCAAAATTAAGTAACTGTAAAGATAACAACATCAGAAAAACATTAAATGATAAACTGCAGAGTATCGATGGCGTCATACAGGAACTAATTGAGAAGCATACAGAAAAAGAAGACAATGCTATAGAAGCGATAAAGGTTAACTCAAAGTACTTCTATAATTTTGCAAATAGGAAATCGAAAAACCATACGACTATTGGACCTTTGTAAAACGAAGACAGTGCTAATCTGATGATCTAACAGAGTATCTGAAATATTAAGAGCTCAGTACGAATCATCTTTCAGTATCCCAAAAACTGACAAACTGATATGCGATAGAAACGCGTTCTTTAAAGAAGAACTACAAGGGGAAAGTATCACGGATTTCGACTTTACGACGGATGACATTACACAAACTATAGGGAAACTAAAAGCACACTCAGCGGCAGGACCGGACAATTGGAATGTCACACTGATCAAAAACTGCAAGAATGCAACCGCTGAGCCCCTACATTGGATATGGAGACGATCACTAGACACGGGAGAAATACCGGGCATCCTGAAAAACGCGAACATAGTCCCAATATATAAAGGAGGAGATCGATCCGAGAGCAAAAACTATAGGCCAGTGTCGCTTACATCTCATCTCACTAAAATATTTGAAAGACTAGTTAGACAGAAAATCTATGACTTTTTGGAAACTCAGAAAAAATTAAATGATAACCAACATGGGTTTCGGTCAGGCAGATCATGCCTATTACAACTAATGGAACACTACAACAACATTATTGATGCACTGGAAAGTAATGAAAACTATGATGTAATGTACACAGCCTTTGCCAAAGCGTTCGACAAGTATGACCATGGAATCATAACACATAAACTGAAATATATGGGAATAACAGGAAAAATAGGGAAACATCCTTTGCCGATGATACAAAGATCAGTACAAAAATAAGAAACCCAGAGGATATAGGATCTCTACAAACCGACATGAACAGAATCTACAAGTGGACGGAAGACAACAATATGAAGTTTAACACTGAGAAATTTCAGCTGTTACAGTACGGAAAAAGAGAAGACCTAAAATCCATGGAATATTATACCCCAAATGGACAGGAAATTCAGGGAAATTCTAAAGCAAAAGATTTAGGGGTTGTAGTGACTGATGATGCGAAATTTGAAACACAAAATAAGATAGCAGTAAACAGAGCAAAGAGAATAATTGGGCAGATACTGAGAACCTTTAAAAGAAGGGATAGGAATATAACGATTCCTCTACTAAAAACACTGATCATACCCAAATTGGAATACTGCTCGTTCCTAACATCCCCAAATAAAAAAGAAGACATTAGACAGCTAGAAGGGATTCAGAGAAGCTCACAGCCAAGATCAACAGGTGCAAAGAACTAAATTACTGGGAAAGGTTACGCGAACTAAAGCTATATTCACTGGAAAGGAGAAGAGAGAGATACACCATTATTTACACTCGGAAAATAATGGCGAAACTAGTCCCTAATCTTACTCTGAACCCCGTAACTCCCCAAACAACAGTGGAAAGTAGAAAAGGAATTCTGTGTCGTGTTCCCAAATTAAAGGCTAGACAGGGAACATCCTTAACCCTGAAAGAAAATAGTTTTGTTGTGAGAGCACCAAAACTATTTAATCAGCTGCCCGAAGACTTAAGGAACACGAGTGGTGTTGCAGTGGACATCTTCAAAAGAAGATGAGACGCCTGACTCAGAACAATCCCCCATGAGCCGGGCGTACCTGGCTATGTGAGGTGGGCATCGCTGACTACGAATCCATCAGCACCGAGTTTGAGTCTCGGTGACGGAATCTTTCCACACAATAAAAAAAACTCGTTGGTAGATAAATGGGTACCCTGGGTAGCCTAGTGGTTAACCCATTAACGCCCAGCGTTCTCTTTTGGAGCACATTTTAACACTACAATTTAGGTTAGAACTTAAAAGTAAAATTTTTAAATATTAATTTTTATTTTTTAATTAAAATTTTTGTGTATCAGATAACTATTTCATGTTTTTTTAGTCTCTCCGAAGTTGAATACATCAAGAAATATCAGGAAACAAAAAAATAGTTTTGTGCGTTGATGGGTTAAGACGGTGGGCTGCTAATCGGGAGGTTGTGAGATCGAGTCCGGGCAAGGACTATGTCATTTCTGACCACCCGTGGTGGGTCGTGATTCGGATTCCACATTAAGCTGTAGATCTAAGGTGGAGCACGGCGGAATTCAGGCCCACATTAAGGGGGGTTCATTGCTCTACTCTCTCTTTTATCTTCCCGCGTTGAACGAGAAATGCCTCTTAATCGGAGTGAGAAAACGAGGTCCAAACCTTGCACTTCAACATAGCTTTCCGAAACGGAACCGCTCGGACACGGTAGAGTCAGGAAAGAGATTTCGTTGAAGTAAAAATCTACGGAGAAAATACTGAAAACATAAAACAACTGAGTAGCAATAATTATATATTATTAATTAGTTACAACACATCCTAGTGCCTCACCTTCCTTTTTCATTATTGGGTACCAAATACACTGACTTTCCAAAACGTACCTTCTTCCACAATAAATAAAACAAATAAAAATAATTAGCAGTTTCCACATTGCCCAACTTGTGCGTAGTCGATACTGCAAATGACCTGAAAAGGAACGAATTATACGACAAAATTTATATTTGAAAATTTTCATACGATAGCAATAGTGACATATTAGTAGCATAAAGGAAGTTTACTTCCTAATGTACGAGTATATAGTAAGAAATTATAAATTCTTAGCAAATATTTCTTTTTAAATAATAGTTTATTTTACGACATTTATTACATACTTGTTGATATAAAATAAAATCCTTGTAATAAATACTTTTACTCTGTCGCATAAATTTGGTTTAATATTGCACGAAAATATGTAATGAGAAACTGCTTTAAGCTTGTAGCCCTTTTTCTTTGATAGACATAAATCGGGCGAGGCTTGAAACCAGCTACAGTCGGTTTTAAGCGGTGAAAAACGGTAACGGATGATCGTATGTTACAGGCTTTAGGATACAAGGCGTATTCCTTCACACTTTTGTTTTGAATAAAGCCTTCAGGGTATAAAAAGAGTGAAATCCAACAAGGATTTTGGACAGACAATTAGGGTAACTTTTAAGAAGTTTCTTCGACCTTAAGGGTTATTTAGATTCTTTAGTCGTCGACTTTATGAGTTACAGCTGCCAAGGAACTCGAGCTAAGCCTCTAACTCTGATTCTAAGTTTATGACTTGTTTCAGAGGTTTCCTTGTTAAGTTAAAAAGTCTTCAGGGTTAGTTTTAGTGTTTTAGGAAATCAATAACCGTGTGTAATTCATTTATAGAATAACTGAGCCATGTGACCTCTAGACTGAGTGATCAAAGCTGGTGTCGCTATCACATGTTATGTACAAAACAGCGTCTCCATCATTTCGTTTTGGAAGTGTAAATAAAAATAATAATAATAAAAAAAAAAAATAATAAAAATAATAATAATAATAATAATAAAAATAATAATATAATAATAATAATAACAAAAATATAATAATAATAATAATAATAATAATTATTATTATTATCATTATTTTATTGCTTTTGCTATAGGCCTATATAAAGGCATACAATAGGTACACAGAGAATAACATATACTAACATATATATATTATATATATATATAATATATATATATATATTATATATATATATGTTAAACACAGACCGTGCATGGAACAAGGAACTCTTCTGGGAAAATTAAATCCACTATAGTCCGAATAAGTAATGGTAAATGACAAATACCATAGTTTTTCTTTTTTCATGATTTTAGCCCGACGTCCTAGATCCATGTCCCAAAGCTGGATCCTGTCTGCTTTGCAGATAGCTGGTGAGGGAAGCTATATTTATGGGATCTCTTTGCGAGAGACCCGTTGCCCACGTCGGGCTAAAATCATGAAAAAGAAAAACTATGGTATTTGTCATTTACCATTACTTATTCGGACTATAGTGGATTTAATTTTCCCAGAAGAGTTCCTTGTTCCATGCACGGTCTGTGTTTAACATATAATTGTCTCAGGGAACCATTCTGAATTTGTGTATATTAAACGGACGTGTTATGTGCCTTGAAAAGTGGACGCTCAATGTCCCGGTTGAGGTTTAAGTTTTGGTTTTTTTTGGCTAAAAATACAATAGTTACCCCCTTTTTCTTTGATTTATTCCACCCGACGTGAATGCAACGAGTCTTTTACTTATATAGAGGTTCTGAATGTAGGGATCTAGGCTTGCTTTAAACCTAGATCCATGTCCCAAAGCTGGATCCTGTCTGCTTTGCAGATAGCTGGTGAGGGAAGCTATATTTATATGGATCTCTTTGCGAGAGACCGTTGCCCACGTCGGGCTAAAATCATGAAAAAGAAAAACTATGGTATTTGTCATTTACCATTACTTATTCGACTATAGTGGATTTAATTTTCCCAGAAGAGTTCCTTGTTCCATGCACGGTCTGTGTTTAACATATAATTGTCTCAGGGAACATTCTGAATTTTTATATATATATATATATATATATATATAATATAAATATATATGTATAGAAACGACGTAGTATAGAGGAGTGTTCTGCACAGGAGGAAAGAAATAACGAACAATGAAATGAGGTGACCGCCCGGGATCGACCCAGGATCTTCCGATTTCCGGTCAGTATGCTACCACTACACCTCTATACTTACTCGTTTCTATACATTAATATACTGCGTGGTCATTGCAGTTAAATGTACATATTCACGATTTCGAGGGTGCCCTCTCAAGACATTTCTGCCCTATGTAGGAGATTACGACTTCTGACTGATCGAGGCCCGTGTGTAGTGGCATATCTGTCACCGTCATTTTTGATTTGTTCGTTATTTCTCTTCCTCGTGTGCAGAACACTCCTCTATACTTACGTCGTTTCTATACATTAATATACTGCTGGTCATTGCAGTTAAATGTACATATTCACGATTTGCGAGGGTGCCCTCTCAAGGCATTGGTTTCTGCCCTATGTAGGAGAATTACGACTTCTGACTGATCGAGGCCCGTGGTGTAGTGGCAGCTATCTGACCGGCAATCGGATGATCCTGGGTTCGATTCCCGGCGGTCACCTCATTTTTCATTTGTTCGTTATTTCTCTTCCTCGTGTGCAGAACACTCCTCTATACTTACGTCGTTTCTATACATTAATATACTGCGTGGTCATTGCAGTTAAATGTATATATATATATATATATATATATATATATATATATATATATAATGTTATAATGTTATAATGTTTCAGACCAACAAAGACCCTAGGATCCACTCATGGCTGGTCTACCTAACTGTGTTCGTAATTGTGTATTGTGCATGTCCTCCGTGGTGGCGGAGGGACCTACAATTTTACGTGGGTTCCGAACCACAAAGCCTTAATTTTACTACCTTAAACTATACCCAATCTATCAACATATGCGTCTAATCGATTTTTAAACATGTTTATAGACGTGCTACTAATTACTTCTACCGGCAAACTATTCCAGCTATTTACTATTCTATGCGTAAAAAAGTTTTTGGCAACTGCTGTCTCGAACCTTCTACTTGTCAACTTACACCCGTTATTTCTAGTCCTATTATATTGAGATATTTCGAAAAAGCTATCTCTATCTACGTTATCGAACCCATTCATAATTTTGAAAACCTGGATTAGATCACCCCTTAGCCTCCTAGTCTCGAGTGTAGTCAATTTTAACTCCTTAAGCCTATCCTCGTACGACTTTGACCTAAGCGACGGAATCATCTTAGTTGCTCGTCTTTGAACTCTTTCGATTTTGTCTATATCTTTTCGCATATGCGGATTCCAAAATTGGATCGCGTACTCCAAATGGGGTCTAACTAATGATTTATAAAGAGGAACATAATATCGCGCGATTTGTACTCAAAATTCCGAGCTATAAAACCTAACACTTTGTTCGCTTTATTGACCGCTGCTGTACTTTGTTTCGCTACTTTTAAATCACCAGTGACTATAACTCCTAAATCTTTTTCCTGCTCTACGCTTGCTAACTCCTTCCCTGACATACTATACGCAAAATTACCGTTACGCGAACCTATATGTAAAATTTTGCACTTATCGACGTTAAATCTCATTTGCCATGTGACTGACCAATCAACGATTTTATTCAGATCTTCCTGGATTTTACCTCTATCTTCGTCATTAATCGCCCTACCACCCAGCTTCGTGTCATCCGCAAACTTTGAAACTGTACTGACTAGGCCGACATCTAAATCGTTAATATATATAAGAAAAAGCAAGGGGCCCAATACAGAACCCTGAGGAACGCCGCTCGCTACATTAGCCCAACACGACTCCGCTCCATCAACGACCACCCTCTGTTTCCTACCTCGCAACCACTCTTCTATCCAATTTATTACTACACCCCTGATTCCATGAGCCTTAGTTTTTTCAATGAGTCTTTTGTGCGGTACGGTGTCAAACGCTTTTTGAAAATCTAAATACACTACATCAACCGCCCGATGACTATCGTAAACGTCAACCACGCTTTGAAAAAATTCTAAAAGATTAGTTAAGCAAGATTTGTTTCGCCTAAAACCGTGCTGCGTATTTCTAACTAAGTTATGCAATTCTAAGTGTTCGACTATACGATCCCTAATTATTGATTCCAGTAGCTTACCTACAACAGACGTTAAACTGATTGGCCTATAATTTCCCGCCGCACCTTTATCGCCTTTCTTAAAGATAGGTGTTACGTTTGCTAACTTGAAATTATCTGGTACGCACCCCTCAGAAATAGACGCATTAAAAATCTTTGTTAGCGGCACAACAATGCTTCTTTTAATTCTTTTAGTTGTATGGGATATATGGAATCCGGCCCCGGTGATTTACGCATTTTCATTTTATCAATATAGCGCATTACCTCCCTTCACTAACCACAATATTATCCAAAATATTACCATTATCAAAAGGTATTATGTCTATGACCGTAGGGATATTCGTTACATCTTCTATAGTAAAAACTGACGTAAAAAATCGTTTAGCAAGGTAGCCATTTCCTTGTTTTCAGAAACTAGCTCTCCGTTAACATTTTTCAACGGCCCCAAGACACTTTTTACTGGATTTCTATTGTTGACGTATTGAAAGAATCGCTTGGGGTTTTCTTTACCGTCACGAGCTATGGAGATTTCAAATTCGCGCTTGGACTTTTTTATTACACTTTTCGCTTCACGCCTTAGAGATATGTAGTTTTTCGTAACCACAAATTGTCTTTATCGCACTTATGTAGCCTATAAGCCCTATCTCTACTCTTTATAATGTCTCCTACTCTAGAAGTAAACCACAAGGGCTTGTTGTTTACTTTCGCACGCTTAATTTTGTACGGTACACATTCCTCATTTATAGTCCTAAATACTGTTTCAAACAATTCCCACATTAGTTTTGCGTTGGAGATCCCCATTACGTTTTCCCAATTGACGTGTGACAATTCATTTCGAAATTTACAAAAGTCTGCGTGCTGGAAGTGAGGAATTTTAGTCGAGTTAGCTGGTTTCGAGTGACTTACTGAGAGGACAAACTCTACCATATTGTGATCGCTATTGCTTAACGGTTCTATTACTTGAAGATCAGTGATTAGCCTATCGTCCGTAGTTATTACTAAATCTAAAATACTGTCCAACCTCGCAGGTTCCCCAACCTTTTGAATAAGAAAGCTATCCTCGAGAAAATTACCTAAACGATTACCTTCCGCGTCTCCCTGCATTGTATCGTAATTCACCTTGGCGCAATTAAAGTCACCCATAACTAAGGCCTGCTCACTACCTATTATTCTCTTTAGTTCACGATATAACGCTTAGTCCGTATCAGCTGTTTGATTAGGGGGCCTATATATAACCGCAACAAGAAGTTTGAAATCGTTCAATTTAAGTTTTGCTATAGTCGAATCTATCGGTTCTGGAATTATGTGCTTTACTTCTATAACGTTCGCAATATTATCTTTGATATACAACATAACACCTCCTCGCCTACCTATTCTGTTTTTAACAAAAAGTCTATAACCTCTAATTTGATACTCCCCTCAAAGTCACGTGTTTCAGTGCTAAGCCACGATTCATTTATCGCAATTAAATCATAGTCTTCACAAACATTTAAAGAAAAAATTCGTTTATTTTATTTCGTAGGCTACGAGCATTTAGAACCATCAAATTGTTTGTAATTGCGACACCTTCGCGAACGCAGGGGAAATTTGAGGAAATTACGCCGGGACCGTTCGAGTTACGGCAGCCTGAAAAGAAGAGACAGTATTATGAAATAGTCTTCCTAAACGCGCAGCTCCAACGTCATTAAGATGAACTCCATCTCCAAGGAACAAGTCCCTCCTGCCGTAGAAACTGTTCCAAAAATTCGAAAAATGCACTCCTTCCTGTTGGCAAAGAGACTTTAGGTTATTCTTGATATAGGTCGCCTTGCTGTAGAAATCGCTACGTTGGATAATTCGAGGAAGTATACCTGTTGAAACAATCTTATTAGTTTTTTCCTTTAGTCGCTCTAGTAAGTCCCTGTACCTAGCCAGCAGCTCTTCCGATCTAGAATTTAAAACGTTATTAGTACCGACATGAATAACATACGTTGTGTCCTCGGAGGTTTCGTCTGTAAAATGGTCAACACTATTAGTTATATCCTCCACCCTTGCACCAGGGTAGCAGTAGCGGCGCCTACGACGATGGTTTCTCCCACAGAATTCCTCGAGCTGCCCTCGAACAATGGAATCGCCAACGAGTCGTCGTATTTCCGGTTCATCAGCATCTTCGAAACCTAAAACAGAAAACTTATTGTTTGTTATTACTGGTAGACATGTCTTATGTTTTCTCAATGGGGCTCGATTACGCACTTGAACGAAGGGTTGGGAACTAGGGGAAGAGAGAGGGCTATTAGTACTATTTATATTATTAGTAGAAACTGAGGCAGGAGGGGTTGTAACTGGAGTCTCAAGGGATTCTAATTTTGCCGTCAGGAGCATCACGCTTTCTTCAAGCCTCACTCTGGCCTCCTTCTCGTGTTCTAACTCGTTCCTCAGGACTTCCATGTTTGAGCACCACCTGCAAACTAACTGTTCATTATTATTAGCCATTGTAAACGCGTAAGCGGCAAATTTCCTTTCACAGCGACTGCAAGTACTTGACGGGGGTGCCATGCCATTAATTAATTAAAAAACAAAAACAAAACACGAGCGTTTGGAAATTAATAAATTACAACGTAGGTCTACCGCGTGCTTATTGTGCCGTACCTGCGCAAACCCGCAAAAATGTTCTTGAAACGCAGAAACAGGCTCTTGTAACACAAATTTATGCTAAAGAATATATACTTAATTAAGCTACCGACGAAAGATCTGTAAAAGAAAAAGTATTAGTAAAACTTATCTGTCCGCTATTCGACCGTCTTTTTTCTTTCCGTTTTTCCTTTTTCCCACGGTGGGTGAACACACTCTACTTGATCCCCCGTAGGAAGGGAAAATGAACCTTATGAAACCTCGTTCTCTAATAGATTCTAAAAACAAACAAGGCAAGCAAGGAAATTTCAACCTTATGAAATCTCGCTTAGTAATATATATAAAATGCATGAAGGAGGGGCCAAGGGCAAAAGCCCGCAAAAGAATAAGCCCATAGAAGAAGAAGAGGGCCAAAATCAAAATGACAGTTAATGTGCTGCTAAGCATCCGTAGCGTAGTACAATAACAATATAATAACAATATAAAACAATAGTAAAACAATATAAAACAGTAGTGTCCTGTTAGCAAAGTATGAGTTGGACTACTTTAAGGGTAGTCCCCTGAAACCGTAATGCTTGAGTTTTTTTAAAGCGTGATAAGGCTTGTTTGAAAGGCTTTAGCTAGATCAAATAGGAGGATTATTGACATTTTGTTATCGTTGAGATTGCCATATAACGTTCCTCTAATACAGCGGTTATTGCGTCATTTGTCGTGTTTATGTAGAAAGCCAAATTGCCGTTTGTGTATTATTTTGTTTTAATATAAGTTTTATTTGTTTAGTATTCAGCAATCCCTCACTTAGCGCTCTTAATTGGTTCCGCGAAATCGGAGCGCTAACCGAAACAGCGCTAAGTGAAATCAATATTCCCATAGGAATCAATGTAAATAACTTTCCTGGGAAAAATAGATAAATGTAAAAGATTTAAATTTGATCCCTAATTACTAAATGATGAACAGAAACAGATAGTAACTAGTGACAACTTTATTACAAAGACATATTTAGCGTAAACACAAAATAAAATGGCATATAAAATGTATAAAAGAACATATCAAAATAAGATCGGGATTTAGGACAAACTGATTCAACTGACAAATTCTCCATGTCTTTCGACTAATGCGCATTAGAAATTTTGTCCAAAATTTTGGCCCGGGTGACTGAAGGGGTTTAACAGCGCTTTTATTATAGAGTATGTTATTAATGTTTGATATGGTTTTAACTTAAATTTAAGCGCGATTACGATGTGTTTTTGTTATATTTATTAGGTGAGCACATATTTATTTTATTATTTTAACAAAAAGAACTCGTGTAAATAGCGCTATATCGGGAGATAGCGCGCTATAAGTAAACAATGGCCATAAAGTATTAACAGCGCAATATCGCGCACTGTGAACCGCGCTATAGTGAGGGATAGTATTGACACAACCGCTGAGGTGAAATATCGCTTCGTCGCTGAACATGATCCTTCGTTGAAGCTGTCGATGTTGTAGAAACCACTGGCAGAACTCTACACGACGGTCTGTGTCGTCACCGTGCAGTTCCTGAACGACTTTGTAGGGGTGGACACGATTTGTTGTAAGAATTCATTGAATGGATCTTCTGGAGACACCCTTTCCTGGGATAACTTTCTTAAGGACTTACGTGGGTTGCTTTCGAGGTGATTGAATACCGTTAGTGATATTGCTGCATCGGTTGAACTTTTTGGCCGGTCACTACGCAGACGATCATGAACACTTCCCGTTTCTTTGAAGCGAGTGAACAATTTTCCAACTGATGCCTGAACAACTGGCGGCCTTTCAGTATGTTTGTCATTAAAAGTAGTAGCAACTGATTGGTGTGTGTTACCACGCCTTGCACACATTAAAACTATCTCCACCCGTTCATCTGTTGTCAATTTCTGTGCCATTGGTTCAACAACAAATCTGAAAAGAACAAAACACATATTAAAACACAAATTATTAAAATGTGCCTATGGTTTCTGACTTTTGCGCCACCCTATATATATATATATATATATATATATATGCCGAAATTAATAATTCTAACATTCATTTCTGCAAATAAAGTCCAAACTCGCGTGACACTCTAATTGTATGTAAAATGCGAGTTCAGAAAATTTGTTTATTTTCTTTCTATTTTATTTTTGTTAAGTAATTGATGAATTATTTCCTTTTTAAATTACCTAATCATTTTTTAGAATAAACTTAATCACGTAATCGTGTTAAATTCTGCAATGTTCAGTTTTTATACATTCTCTTTTTGCTGTAAAAGATGGAGTCATAACTTGTCAAAACTCTAAATTAACACTTAATTTTAAATTTTAACCATTTAATTTTGGCTCATATGCATGTTTAATTTTAATCCATAATAAAATGCATATTTCACTTTCCTTTTTTAGTTAATTCGACAAATCATGATAACATCAGATCTGTCAATATGCTGTTCAAAAGAAAAATATGACTTCATCTTCAAATATCTTGTTTATCTGCAAGTATGGTGTGACAGCCAAAATTTACCTTTATCTTAAAATATTTTGCAAAAAATTCAGCCTATTGAGAATAAAAAACAAAATAATAATGATGTCACCAAATTATCGGTATATAAACTCTTATCTTTTTTCAAATTATCATTCTAATTATTCTGATCTGACCAAGAGGCTGAAATATTACCTGTAATATTTTAGAAGCAGTAAAATTCAGTCAGAGGATCTCTTTGTCTTCTCTTTTGAGCCCTGCTTTCTCAGGGAACGGTCAGATAATTTAGTAAGTTTTCACAGAATCCTCCGATCCACTACAACAGGGGTGGGGAAACCCTCGCCCGCGGGCGAAATTTCGCCCACGAGCTAATTTCAATTCACCCGCTTAGGTATTTATTATTTACTAAAAATTATTTATTTATAGCCCAGCAAATAGCTTTTTAAAATACATCTTATATACAGCGTGTCCCAAAGAAATGTATACCCACTTTGTTCGATAATACCAGCTATGAGGATAATAAATATATTACTTTTTATATGTTTTTTAATAAAGAATTTTCTCCTGAATCTAAATATGTAATTATTTTTATTAAAAATTGAAAAACAAAAACGTTACAGATGTTTAAATTATAATTATTATTTTCGAGACTTCATGTGCGATATTTTCTAATATTTTTGCACGTATACGAGATAAGTTTGAAACCGACGGCACTGTGCAAAACTTACAAAAACAACGTTCTGGAAGACGTCGAACATCTTAGATAAAGTGTCATTTAACCATGGAATTTGTAAATTTTTTGAATTAACTAATAATTACAACATTTATGCTTCAATATCAACACTAAACATAAGTATCTCAAAACAGTCGGTTAAAATATTAGGAAATATCGCACATGAAGTCTCGAAAATAATAATTCTAATTTAAACATCTGTAACTTTTTTGTTCTTCAATTTTTAATAAAAATAATTACATATTTAGATTCAGGAGAAAATTCTTTATTAAAAAACATATAAAAAGTAATATATTTATTATCCTCATAGCTGGTATTATCGAACAAAGTGGGTATACATTTCTTTGGGACACGCTGTATATAAGCTTAAAATTTGCCAGACGCCCGCGGAGGTGTTTATTTTATCGATTTTCGCCCTTGGTACTGAAAAGTTTCCCCACCCCTGCACTACAAGAAGAAATCGGAGGGAAGTATAAAAGAAACTACTGCGATTCCCTACACGCTACTAGCTACCCCAGAGTGAGAAATCCGTTGCTGCCACCTAACCAGAACTCCCGTCAACCTCGAACCACCCAAGTAGGGCATGATTAATTAATCATTTTTAGGAAAAAGTGATGAATGATGAAATTTTCTAATTAATCAATGATTAACTGATTAAAATTGTTAAAAATTAAATTCTTCTGAAAAGAGTAAGAAAGAGCTTTATTGTTTCTGTTGCGTGAGTTAAGACTGAAGAAAACATTTTGTTCAAACATTTAGTTTGCTTTAGTTCAAGAAATCAGTCATGGGCGGATTAGACAGTTTATACATACATACATACGACAAAGCCATAGACGGATGATTAACATATATATATATATTAAGGCCCTGCGAAGCTTCTGAGATTTGATTTTATTTCGAATCGGGAGAGAGGATTCGAATTGATTCATTAGCTTGGGCTCCGATTCGATATTTTCGAATCTCCATTAAGTCCGTAAACAACATCAGTGATGTTGTTTTGAAGAGCACTTTCGGAAATAAACACTTTTGTTTTTACTTAGACTATAATTCAATCTATATACTGAGACCAATCTCTTGTGCAATAACACTTTTATCATACTTTAATACCATTGTTCCTCCTGATCATCAAATACTTAATACATTTTTTTTAAAAGGATTTACTTTGTCCTTTGTTGGTCTCAAGAAGATTTAATTAATTTTAAGCTTATTACTAATTATGTGTAGAAACACTCTAATCTATATGTATGTACAGTTGATTCGATTCGATTTGAATTGTTTGGGTTGATTTGATTCGAGATTCGATTCGAAAAAAAAATTGTGATTGCAATTTTTCACTTTTTGACCTATAATGAAAAATATTCCATTTATACGAGACTTACTCTACGTTACATTCAGGTTTTTTGATGACATAAATCTTTATTAACGTATAATATTTTATTTAATAATGTACAGTATTAGGAAAATTAATTAAGTACAACAATGTTCAGAAGAAAAAATTAGAGGCATAATAAATGTACTAAAATTCAATTCACTTTTTAATTGTTCCTTATCACATCAAAAGGGAAGAAATTTTCAATATCATTAGGAAATTTTATTTCATATGTTTCTTACTCATTCCATTTGGGCCTTCCATTCAAACTTGGGCAGTTTTCGCCTTGATTCTAATGAGTTTAAGATAAACATTTGACGGTTGTCATATCCTATTCTTTCCTGATATACCTCTGTTACTAGGTTCACTGCCCTTTCCACACTTTGACTGTGTAGTAACTCATCGTCGCTAAAATTGTTTAGCAGCGGTGGAGGAGTAATGATCTCTTTTTGCCAATCGATCATCTCGGTGTAGTCAGTAGATTGGAAATTGAGGGTTCGAGGCAACTCAAAGTTTTTGGTACCTGAAACTCCTGTTCTTGAAAGAATGATTTTCTGAATAGCTTGCTCCTTAATTTCTAGTCTCTTGTCAGTTACCATTGATATGAGTATATTTTGTGGGTGGGCAAAGTAGGCTTTATTCTTTAATACTGGTTCTATGATTGATCTATGTTGTTCATCTAAATTTCGAAGCAAGCACATTAAATGCCAAAAATTATATGCACCATCAGTTGCATTAGGATGAGATTTTATCCAAAACCACCCTGGAGCATAGAACTGCATAATAATCTTGACTATATCTTGAAAGTTTTTATCGGGATTTGGCGTTGAGATATATAATCGAAGGATCATGTTGGCTAGAGTTAGCCAGCGAGCATGGTGAAGGGTACCTGTGGATCGAGTGGACAGATCTTGAGAAGTGCCAAACACATATCATAGAGATATCTTTGATCACTGCTTAGCTCCTTCACAACATTTGCTGGAATTTCTTTAATGCACTGGTTCCCAAATTATGGGTAAATTACCCTCGGGGGAGTAATGAATGATTTTTCGGGGGGTAATGGAGGCGGCAGTTAAAAAAAAAGAAAAAATCGCAGACTGAATCTGAACATAATGTAACCGCGGAAATTAATTTTGCCACTGTCTTGCAAACACAATTATGAAATGCATAATTCCTGTTTACCTGTTGGTAAATATTGTCTATATATTCGAGTCCAGGATCATTGAGATTTTGTTTTCGTTTTCTTGGTTTGATTTATTATTTTTATTTTTATTTTTTTTTTGCCTGCTTAGTAACAAGTAAAAGTTTACTTCACCCATAAACAAGTAAATTTTTTTTTCGTTCTCGACAGAGAACAAAAAAAATTTACTTTTGGTTATATCTATATATATAATATATATATATATATATATATATATATATGTATACATTGTGTATGTATTTGTATTGTTATTTTGTGTGTGCTTTCTTTCAAGGGGGTAATGCGGACGGAGGAAATCAAGAGTTTGCGTAACGAAGGAGAAAAGTTTGGGAACCACTCCTTTAATGTTTTCCTTTACGCGAGAATATTTGACTACCTCCAATTTTGTTAAATCTGTTTTCAGTTTATGTTGGTTGGTTGGTTGGTTTGCTCATTGTATCAGTTGCTCGGAGACACTAGCACCGGACCTCCCAAGTTTATTCCCAGTTGAACCCACAAAAGTATTTGGACCTGTTGTTTTACCATTAATGGCTTTGTAGATGTGCATAAAAGGCAGCTCATTCAAATGCAAGAGGCACACCAACCACTGCACTGGTCTCTTAAGATGAATTTCAACCAGTTTTATGGCTCCACCAATTTTTCCTGTATTTACAGAAGTACCATCACACAGTAAAGCTTTGATAGTATCTGTGCTGTTCGAGTCTGTAATAATAGTTTTCAACTCTTCTGCTATGCAGCGAGCAGTTCCATTATCTGGTGTGACATGGTCTACATAGATGCTTCCAGGTTCTTTCACAATAACATAGTGTTCTTCTTTTATCTTTCCACTTTCAGTTAATGTGTTATCTTTCCTTCCATCAAATCGAAGGCACTCCATCTTCAGATTTTCGGATTTAGACCTAAAAGTACTTGTTTCACTAACGCGATTTCTTTCTCTTTCTAATTTCTTTCTGTCAAGCATGTTGGTGTGGTTAAGGATCCCCATATCTTTTAAAGCCGCATTGACTATTGCAGCTGTACTTCAACAACTTGCACGATAACGATCTGCTGTTAATGCTAGGTTTTTATAGGAGTTTCTGTTCTGAATATTCCCAGTCAATTCTAAATCGGCCTCATAATCTACATCCTGACTCTCTGAATCTACATCTATGTCTTCTTCGGTATTTTCTATAAATTCCGATGGTAAAACATTGGTGGCTTCAGTCATTTCTTCTTGTGCTTTTAGTTGACGGTTTTGTGCTTCTTGGGCTCTTGCTAAAGATCTTTTCTTTGGTGAACTAGCTATGCGATCAATTGGTCCTAACTGATTTTTCTTTGTTTTTGACCGACAAAAGACTCCCATTCTGCCATTGATATTTTATCCTTAGACCTGCAAGATTTCCTAGCAATTCCATTATCACAGCATTCACAGCATTCATTACGGCACCTTGCTCAATTTTGAGGCTTCTTCTATTATTCGACTGACTTTAAGATAGATAGATAGATAGATACCTTTGTTGTTAATCATAGGAAAAGAAAATTTCACTCAAATGTCTTCAATAACTTTTACAACAACCCTGTAACAATCATTAGCAGATGCTGATCCTTTTGATTTAACTTCTTCACGACGGCGCACAAAAAGGTAGTGTCTCGCAACATCTGCTTTTGAAGGAGTCATGGCTGCTGGGAATTCCGTAGGATATCCAAAGGCTGCATTTGAGGACTTGCTTCTAGTAGTCATAGTTTATATTCAGAAGTAAAATCAAATTATATGTAATCTATAATTTATGATAAGTCAAATTATAATTAAAGCAAATGCAAATTATTTCTATTTATCTGAAAAATTATTTCATTTATCTGAAACATAAAAATATCAAGCATTAAATAAACTTATCTTGTAACATATAACAACATTAAACATATGCAAATATGAAGGTAAAAAAGGGAGGAGGGGCATGTGATAGGGATAGCAGGGTAGCATATGCTTGATTTTTTAATATTTTGTTAAAGTGATAAAAAAACCCTCACATAGTGTACTTTTTAAGAAATAAAAAAATTTCCCATTTAAATATATGCAAATATGAGGGTAAAAAAGGGAGGAGGGGCATGTGATAGGGGTAGTATGGTAGCACATGCTTGATTTTTTAATATTTTGTTAACGTGATAAAAAACCTCACATAGTGTACTTTTTAAGAAATAATATTTTTTCTCATTTAAATGCAAATATGAGGGTAAAAAAGGGGGTATGTGCTAGGGGTAGCATGGGTAGCACATGCTTGATATTTTAATATTTTGTTAAGATGATAAAATGAAACTTCTCACATAGTGTACTTTTTAAGAAATAAAAAAATTTCCCATTTTCGACCCGGCGTAATATATATATATATGAAAATTATTTCACGAAGGTAACACGTGAAAAATATTTATGATGAATAAAACCACGACGGGAAAGGATTTGCACACACGTATAAAACAGCATCAATATTCCGTTAGAACAGGACAGTTGTCCAGTGCCCTTTTTGTCCATTTGTCAGAGTTAGCCCACTGTATTGATTGGAATAATGCTTCAGTTTTATTCCATTCAAGCAACATTGTTAATAGAAATATTCTTGAGTCTGCCATTATCCAACTTTCAAATAACTTCAACATAAGTAAAGGTCTTTTTCAACTCGATCCTGTTATGTTGAATTCCTTTAAAGCAGACTTAGATAAGAAGTGTAAAACATTAAATCTTTGGTAAACTTGTCTTCTACTTTATTAACTTTTAATTTGCATTTTATTTTTTTATATATATCGAAACCTGACCATAGGCAGAAATGTGTTAAAACCCGGACAGAGTTCTAGTATAAATTTGTATTTTTATAATCCATTTGATCTTGTGCTAAAAATCGATTAACTTTTAATTTGCATTTTCTTTTTTTTTCTTTATATATATCGAAACCTGACCATAGGCAGCATTGTGTTAAAACCCGGCAGAGTCCCAGTATAAATTTGTATTTTTATAATCCTTTTGATCTTGTGCTAAAAATCGATATTTTTCCTTACAATCTGTACGCCTCATTGGTAATCCTTTAAGGTTTTAATTTTTAATTTTTTATTATTTTTACTTCTCTGTTTATTGTATATATATGTATGTATGTATGTATGTATGTATTTGTATATATAGATATGTATGTATATATATATATATATATATGTGTGTGTGTGTGTATGTATGTTATTTATTTTTCTTTTTTTCTTTCTGTAACCTATATATAGGCTTAACCTTTTTATATACTTCAGTGTTCCTGAGGATGTCATTAGACGAAAGCGCTTGAGCACCATTTTGTGTTTCCTTTCCTTCGTGGTTTTATTCATCATATATATATATATATATATATATATATATATATATATATATATATGCACTAAAATCACAGAATAACACGTGATCTTATTAATAAGCAAACAACCACAGGGAAAAGGAAACACGAAGTCCGAGCGCTTTCGTG
Organism: Bathynomus jamesi; assembly: GCA_023014485.1. Lineage (NCBI taxonomy): Eukaryota > Metazoa > Arthropoda > Malacostraca > Isopoda > Cirolanidae > Bathynomus > Bathynomus jamesi. The sequence goes on along the minus strand of JAJOZX010000017.1, from coordinate 1,202,602 downwards.
ATATATTCACATCTTCAAGGAGAAACAAAAAATAGGCATAGTTTACAAAGTAAATGAGTTAAATACACAAGCAAAAAAATTCCCAATCGGCAACTCAAATTAAAGACCATAAAACCCTCTAAAATTTTTTTCAATAGATAACATAATCTGTAGGCTACTAAATTACTGAATATAAAAGAACTATATAGATGAAATTAGACAAAAAACCAGTACAGAGAACAAACATTATTATAACAGTTATTAGAACTAGTATTTAATTAAAGCAGGCAATTAAGTGGCAAGAATTTAATGAAAACAAAGGGAATGGTGCCATCGTCTTACAGAATATTCCAAAATTTCCACAAACAGTCTGAAAAAAATTGTTTTCCCAATAGCCAACCAGTTGAAAAGTCCAATAAACCACCAAGCACAAAAAGATTATATCCGAAAGAAATATTACAATTAAAATGGACACATAAGTATGTTAACAGTTCTTAAAATAATATTTATTTAACCAAGGCAAAGCGTTAAGGGGCAAGAATGCGGTCAAGAAAAAAATAGGCCCTTCGCCAACTTTCTAACAATGCACGAGTCTAATTTATCCAGCCCAGGGCTAATATTAAGGACCAAGTCCGCATTATTCTTGATCACACTTGATTCAAGTATATTTCTGCTAACAATAGATTTACTAAACCTTAATTTGGAAGCATTTTTCCAGTCAATGGGATGATTAGTATCTCTTACGTGAATGAAAATGGCGTTAGAATCCTGGCCACTTCTTATACTGTATTGATGCTGCTTAACACGTAGCTCAAGGGTCTTACCAGTTTGGCCAATGTAAAATTTATTACATATTGTAAATGGGATTTTATATACACAACCCTGTTCACTTAAAGGGGAGTTCTTAATCAATGAATTCTTAATTACATCTACATTTTTGAACGCAACATTTACATTAAAAGTCCTCAGCAGATTCGGCAGATCAAGGAAATTTTCTCTGAATGGTAACACTAAAACATTTTTTGTGTTATAAGGAATCTTGTCCTTTACTTCGTAGAAGGTTTTCTTTGCCATTTTTAAGGACTTATCTATGCAGTTCTTTGGATATTTTAAATCAAACGCAATTTTGTATATTTTACTAATTTCGTCGTCAATGAACTCTGGGCTACAAATTCGTAGGCCTCTTAGGAACAAAGTATAAAGAACGGATCGTTTTACGTTAATATGGTGATCAGAATAATAATGTATATAGGAACAATTATTAGTGGGTTTTCTGTAAATATTGTACTTAAACTTTTTTCCAGACCTATATATTAAAACGTCTAAAAAAGGGATCGAAGAATCTTTTTCTATTTCAACTGTAAAATTGATAGAGGGAGTTAAATTATTAAGTTTGGGTAAGAATTCATTGAGATTTAAAGTCACTGGCCAAAGACAAAGAACATCATCTACATATCTAAACCATGGAACATAATTTGGCAGAATCTTCCTTAATAACTTACTTTCAAAAAACTCCATATATAAGTTACTTAAAATGGGGGAGAGAGGGTTTCTCATCGCCATACCAAATTTCGGATCAATCCCAGAATAGGCACCTGAAATCATTTTTAGGTGCTTAATCTGGGATTGAGGCAAAACACAGGTGCTTAATCTGGGAATGAGGAGAAAAAAATATAAACAGTTTTTAGAGATATAATTTCAGTGTTTTTATCAATATTTGAAAAAAATCAACTCTAACCTAACCTAACCTAACCTAACCTAACCTAACCATGAGAGGATGTCGTCGTGAATTATTAGAAACATATCTATACCAATTTATGTGGCAAGATAGATTTGCTTCAGATGGATTCAGAAACATTCGGGTTCATATTGCAGGAATTTATAATATCAAAAATTTTTCTTTATTCATTAAACCACTTTAAACCTTTTATAACTTTGCCTTTATTACATTTGTAATAAACTTTGTATAAACAATAAATTTTGTAATCATCAGATTTTTTTTATTTAATTCCTTGCAAGGTGCCTATTCTGGGATTGAGGTTGAACGCAGGTGCTTCATCTGGGATTGAGGTACATCAGGTGCCTATTCTGGGATTGACCCCAAATTTCTGCCTAAAATATTCATTATTGAACACAAATTTTGAGTCTACTATGCACAACTTAATTAATTCTATAATTGTAGCCACAGGTAATGGCAAATTATGCTTAACCAATTCTTCCGAAAGAAACACTAATAGATCCTCCACCGGGACTCTTGTAAAGCGGTAACATCAAAGCTTACCAATCTAAAATTGTAATTGACACTGATACTATTTCATTTTTCCACAAGGTCTACATTATTATTTATGTGTGATTGTGAAATTGTGCCGAGGAGAGGATTAAGAATGGAGACAAGCCATTTGGATAGCTTATATGAAATAGATCCTATAGAACTAACAATAGGCCTTGCAGGATTATTTGGCTTATGAGTTTTAATCAGGCCATACATACATATATATATATATATATATATATATATATATATATATATATATATATATATATATATATATATATATAGACATTAAAAATATTTTCTATGATTCTGGACTTTTGAAATACCCTGTATTACTCGCTCATATAGTTTTCTGATAGAAATTGGTCTCTTGTTTGAGGGGGAAGACACCATCCATCTTGAAAGCTTGGGCACAGTTACGTTTGCGCAATCTTTGTAAATTCTGTTTGAGATTATGTTTAGCTTACAACTTTTTTTTTTAATTAGTTATGATTGTCATTAAATCGTGTGTCGCAGTGAGGGATAGGCAGAAGGAGTGTGGTAAAGTGGGGAAGCTCTAGGTACGTATCGAAAGACCGCATAGTGGATGGGATATTAGAAGCGAGATTGGCACTCTCACTTCGGTGAAAAACTCGTTGAAAGTATCTAAAATATTTATTTTGCCTGTAATGGAGTCATTATGTACTAGCAGCTTTTCCCGGGTACAGGGTTTTGTTTGTTTTTTATTAATCGGTTTGTTAATGAGGTTCCAGTATTGTTTGGCATCGTCCTCGTATTCTTCGAATTTATTTTTACGCTAATTAGCTTTAGCTTTGTGTATTAATGAATTAAGTCTGTTTCAGTAATAAGTGTAAACTTCTTTTGGGAGTAGACTTTCCTTCACATTTTTATATATTTTATGTTTTTGTCAATAAAATTAAATATATTTGTTTTTAAAACAGTTCTTTTTTTAACTCCAGAAACATCATTAAACAGCTACTAAGAAATTAATGAATAGAGTAAAAAGTATATATATATATATATGCTGCAAACCCACAAGGAAAAAGAAAAACGATTCCAAGGCCTTTCGTGTATTCAAAGCTACACCTCGTCAGGGAATGAAGTTAAAAGGCGAGAAGCCCATATATATATACAACGTACAGGAAAAACAAAACAATTAGCACATACTTAACAAGGGTTAATGAGAGGCAAAAGAAATTTTAACATGATATCGTCAATTTTATAAGTCCCCGAGCTGTTATTGAAATTGTTTTTAAAATGAATAAATGCACATTCTAGAATATTTCGTTCTATTATATCTCTGTTTTTAACAAGCGCTTTAGAACTATCCCACTTGATGCTATGGTTACATCTATACATATGGTTAAATAAAGCATTGGAAGTACTAGCTGTTCTACAAGCATATTTATGCTGTTTTACCCTAATATCTAACGTTTTACCGGTTTGGCCTATATATACTGAGTTACATTGTGTACATCCGATCGAATACACACAACCAACAACATTATCAGGGCTATTCTTTATTAGGCGTGATTTAACAGTATTATTATACTTAAAGATTACATTAATGCCAATTGCTTTAAGTACAGTTGGAAGGTATTGAAAATTAACATGGTAAGGTAGGCTAAGGATATTTTTACGCTGAAATTCCTTTACAATTACATTATTATAATACCTATTCTTGGCTTTCTTAAGACAGTTATCTAAAAATGAAATAGGATAACATAATTTAGTACCAATATTCATGATATTGCATAACTCGGAATCTAAAAATTCAGGACTGACAACTCTCAATGCTCTAAAACAGCATAAATATGCTTGTAGAACAGCTAGTACTTCCAATGCTTTATTTAACCATATGTATAGATGTAACCATAGCATCAAGTGGGATAGTTCTAAAGCGCTTGTTAAAAACAGAGATATAATAGAACGAAATATTCTAGAATGTGCATTTATTCATTTTAAAAACAATTTCAATAACAGCTCGGGGACTTATAAAATTGACGATATCATGTTAAAATTTCTTTTGCCTCTCATTAACCCTTGTTAAGTATGTGCTAATTGTTTTGTTTTTCCTGTACGTTGTATATATATATGGGCTTCTCGCCTTTAACTTCATTCCCTGACGAGGTGTAGCTTTGAATACACGAAAGGCCTTGGAATCGTTTTTCTTTTTCCTTGTGGGTTTGCAGCATTCATTCATTTCACGTGTTTTATTGTGAAATTCATCCCATATATATATATATATATACAGGGCGTCCCAAAAAAATGTATACACACTTTAATAGCTGATAGCTCAATTGATGTTTCTTTCTTTCCAAGTTAAACCCATTAGAATTAATAATGGCAGTCAGACTAAGCTTTGAACAAAGGAAATTCATTCTAAAATGCTACTGGAAGTGTGAAAACGCAGTTGAAGTGCAAAGACAGTTTAGGAGGGAGTTTCAAACAGATCCACCAACGCGACTTACCATCACTCGAATTAGAGATAAGTTTGAAGCCGATGGAACTGTTCAGAATGTCCACAAGAAGCGTTCCGGAAGACCACGGACATCGACAAGCCCCACAAAGCAAGAAAGAGTACTGGAAACGTATCACCAAAGTCCAAGAAAATCTGTGCGGCAAGCGAGTCGTGAGGTAGGAATTTCAGAATCGTCTGTCCAACGCATTTTGAAGCGCTGTCAATGGAAAAGTTACATTCCAAGATTAGTCCATGCTATTAATGAAGATGATCCAGACCGAAGAGTGGAGTATTGCGAGTGGTACTTGGCACGATGTGGATGTGTGGATTGGACGAAGGGGTTTCGTAGAATACCCTCCGCGTTCACCAGACCTCACACCACTAGACTTTTTTTTATGGGGATACTTAAAAGACAAAGTCTACGCTATAAAACCTGCAACAGTCGCTGAATTGAGAGCAGCCATTGAACGAGAATGCACACAAATACCAAACGAAATGTTTCGTGATGTTTGCGATTCCATTGCTTCGCGTTATCAGCAGTGCCTGGACCAGAACGGACGTCAGTTTGAAAACAGGCGTTGACAAAACAATTAAATAATGTCTGTAGATTCTATTACATTTTGAAAATGAAATGTATTTAATAAACACTGCCTTTATAAGTATTTAAAGTGTGTATACATTTTTTTGGGACGCCCTGTATATATATATATATATATATATATATATATATATATATATATATAAGTGAGATTGAACTCAGAACAGTCCCCTGAGGTTTTTTTATGACACACATTACACACGGACCGCGCATGAAACAAGGAACTCTTCTGGAAAAATTAAATCCACTATAGTCCGAATAAGTAATGGTAAATGAAAAACACTATAGGTTTTTTCTTTTTCATGATGTTAGCCCGACGTGGGCAACGGGTCAATCGCAAAGAGGCCCCTAAAATATAGCTTCCCTCACCAGCTATCTGCAAAGCAGATAGGATCCAGCTTTGGGACAGGATCTAGAGTTTATCCTGTCCCAAAGCTGGATCCTATCTACAACTGAGGGTTGCTTAGCTGAATGTATGTGCGTTCAAAAGGCCAAACCTCTAAAGAGTAGTAGTTTACCAGGAAGGCAATACGCATTAGGGTGTGTCAATTTTGGGGGTGAAATGACTAAATTGAAAATCATGTGATTTGGTAGCAATTTAATGTAATCATTTGGCATACAAAATAATATCCTTGCTTTAAAAACAATAAAAAATAACTCCTACCTACATCAATTTTAATTAAAAATTTCCATTTTTCCGTAAATTCGTAACAAAATAACAAATGTGCGCAAACATCCTATCAACATTTAAAGTGGCAATAAGATATCATTCAGAGTCTTTATTTGAAAGTAACCAATGCAGTCATGTCCTTTTTGCTGCGGTTCCTTGACATCAGCATTCGGCTTGCTACTTGCGCTTTGATGTAGCCTTCTCGCCTCTCGTGACTGTAAACTTGACAAGCTGCTTCTGTGACCATTTTCACACATCTCTCCACACTTTGAGTGTGAGAAGGCCACTTTGGCACTTGCATTGGGGCCTCTTTAAGTTGTGTTAAATCTTTGTTTGTTATACATGTTGTCAGTGGTGGCTCCAAAACTTCCGAACTCAAGTTAACTAATTCTGACAATTTCGTGGCATTGACGTTTATCGGAGGTACCTTCCTTGTCTAAAGAGAGCAGGCTCCCAGTTGGTCATCATCTAGTGATGTTCCTCTAAGCTTTAGAATGATTTCCACAGCCTCAGCCTCAGCCACAGCCTCAGGTAACACAATGTCCACCACTACTTTCTTTTGGGTTCTCAGTAGCTGTAATTGAAACAAGATGTGGTTGGGCCCCTCCATCCACATTGGATTAAGTTTTACATTGAACCAGTGAGGAAGATAAAACCCAATAATAAATTCAACAATCAACATCAAATTCTGCAGCATTTTGCCCTTCAGTGCATGTTTGGAAACCCAAATCCTGCAGAAACGAATCGCTGTAGTTAACCAACGACTGTGACTTACGGGTCCAATCTCCAAGAGAGACAGATTTTGAGGCAACTCTCCTGATCTGATTGCTTGAACAATACGATAAGCGTAAGATTGATCCGTGCTGAGGTCTTTGATAACTTCTTCAGACAACACTGGAAGGGGAGGGCCTACTTCGACCTTTGGAAATTTTGTATTTATTTCTAATTCCGTTGCTTCATCTAGCATGTTGCCAAGGGGCCTGACCATTTTGTTTGCTCTTTGTAGGACCATCAAGTTCCTGGATGAGACGACGAAGAGGTAGTTCCCCTGTGTGCAAATCACACAATCCAAACAAGCCCTCTTTCAAGTTTTTTCTCTAAATGCGTCATAACACCGCCCTACCATCCAGTGTTCACCGCAGTTGAGTCTCCACCAACGGCCTGCAGTGAACTGTCAAGTCTCTTTCTTGAAGCCAACATATTATTTGATCAGCAATTGCCTCTGCATGTTTCTTGCCTTCTACTTCTGCTTCAGGAACAAAGTGAAACAAATAGCGGCCACCAGGTTCGGAACACACAGAGTAGTGTTCTTCTTTGATGAGACCGGGAAACTTTCTGTCCATTCCCACTACCTCTAGGAGAACTTTTGTGTCATCTCTTCTTCCATCCAAACAAAAGGCAAGAGAGACCTTCCTCCTTCAAATCTTTTTCATGCTGATCAGATATTTCCTTCATTATTTTTTCTTGTGCTCTTCTTATCTTATTATGATCTATCACTAAGGATGTATCCTCTCGGCTGATGAGGCCTGCATCTATCCAAGCGGCAGTGACAATCTCTGCAGTCTCTCGTAGCCCCGTATGGTGGCGAATACTGGCAAGGGCAATGTTTGAGATGTCTTTAGTATTGTATTTCATTCTCTTCTGCGAAGGTTCAGATGGCATTTTGGAGCTATCATCTGATGTTGCTTCTTTCTGTTCATCTGAAGAGCTTTTAAAGAAGGCCTCCTGCCTTTGTTCTCTGCGCCTTTATGAAAGCCAGCTCCAAAACAGAGATCTTCTTCTCACGAGGACAGCGACAATCAATGTGAGGGTGAGGTTCTCTTCTGCATGAGGGAGAACAATTGGCTTCAGAACAGAACTCTATGGGACACTGGCAGTTAAAAATGTCAAGAAGAGTATCAAGTGTGTGAAGAAATTTATTTTTCTTTGCTAGTTTTCCTTTACCAAGTGATGTCTCAACTGCTTTGTGCCACAGCTTTGTTAATTTTAGCTCAATAATTCTATACTGATTGAGTACAGGTGGTTTGAAAACACATTAGCTTTTTTCCACTGATGCAGAAGAGGGGGAATCATGTCCCTTATGAGCTCTTTCTCTGTGTAGTTCCTTCTATCCTTTGTATTTTGTTCACGAAGGAGTAACCCTAGACTCAGCATGTCTCGCACTGTTGGTAGTCCTGATACGGGAAGCTCCTTGCCTGTACCGACTAACAGGCTCAAGTGGCATGACGACTGACCTCTTGTCTTCAATTTTGGCATCTTAGGAATATCTGAAAAGAAAGAAAAACATTTAAGTATTTTATATCAATTACGATGTTTCAAAGTTTAGTCATTCGATGTTCTAAAGTTCAATAAAAAAATATTTCATGGGATTACAACATAATTAGACAGAAGAATATGATAATAATAAATAATTGTAATAATCAATAATCCGTACTTACAGTTAAACTGTAGTATTCGTCTAGTAGAATAACTATGAAGTAGGTACAAGAGCAATAACAGCAAACCACCCTCTATGACATCTAAGAGGCAACTGAGGACTGAGAGTGAGGGACAGTTCTATTCATGTTGTGACTTGTACATTGTACAACAACTATATGACCTTGAAAACACTCCATATGCGATCAGTGGGATAATTCTGTGACAGATGAATAGTTAATCAATTTATGTCCTATTATTTAGTAAAAGAGTCAATTTCTGAAATTTTAAGGTAAAATTGATGTAGGTAAGGGTTATTTTATTTCATTTTGGTTGGCCAATTTCAAGTTTTGACATGAAAAGACTATATTTTCACTACTAAAATTGATTTGAAAAAAGTTGACAAAATTGACACACCCTAATACGCATGAGTGCTATGAATTTATGGAATCTTGCATGATAAATTTTGGGTTGTTTGAGAACTTTTCAGACCTTTGGAATTGACTAAACTTTATAGTTTTGAATGTAGGAAATTTGAATGTAGGAAATTTCAAACATGTTGTGCGATGAAGGAGTTAGGTGGGCACTGCTCAAGTTTTTGGATATACGCGTTAGTGGCTATTTGCCTCCGACATCAATCAATCAATCTCGAGCGTATTTTAGTAAGTTAGTGTGTAGTACATCAATGCACGGGTATCGCCTAACGGGTATATGAAGTACGTGTAGTGGTAGAGCTTGAACCGGAAATAAGGTTAAAGAAACAATTATTTAAATGGGGTAAATGACGTTATGATTACTGTTCTTCTTTCGTGTATTCGATCCTTTTTGAGGCTACGCGAGTGACCTTAATGATGAAATTCACTTCTGAAATCAACGTGGCAGGTGGCTCAGGAAAATTATGACCAATCGAAGCGTTCTGGAAGAGGCTGGGGTCCAAATAAATGGGGCTAATCTAAGAGGTATGATTACCCTTAAAGGGCGGTGACCTATCGGGCTGCGAGATAATAGGTATAGAGAAAGGTAAGACAGGACTTGAAACAATGATTGGGATGACAAAGACGAAGAAATCCGATGAATTCTGTACACGAGTATCACAAAAGCCTTTTCATGGTGGTAAAAAGGAGGAGTAGAAGTATTATGGTCAATGACGAGGTTCTCAATCCGCGGTTTGACCTGAGGAAGGACCAACAAGAGGATAGGAGAAGAACGAGTATTCTGTTTTATTGAGCGGAAGATAGGAGGCAGATAAGTCTTTTGTTTAGTAGAAGAAGAGAAAGACTTTGTGCAGGTGTCTGAAATGGCACTGCAAAATTCCGATCTCCAAACTTTCTGATTAAAAAGAAGGAAATCGAATGGATGATGTCCTGAAGAACGATGCAGAGATGCATCACTTTCTTTGATGGGAAGGGAAGAGTGGTAATTCCTTCCGAATTCGTCACAGACGCGTTGTTTGCGCGTGGTGGATTTGCCATTGGCAAGATTTGAACCTCATTAAATCAGTGAGACTCCCGGTCATAAGCCGAGCTTGCATCATATCCTTCAGTGACCTCACATGAATTCACATAAGATGGGGGATCCCTCAGTGAATCCGCGCAATGTTTATTACTTTTCCAAGTATGAGCAGAAGTGGAGTGATTAAGGATTTCATCTGGGAGAATCTCGTCACAGAACACTTTCCCCAGAAAATTTTGGTTAGTCAACCCATAAAGAACTTCCCTCGTTGTTTTTCGGACAGTATCTTTATAGAGAACTTCCTTCGTGGTGTTTGGGACAGTTTCTTCATGAGAGACTTCCCTCGACGTACTGGGGCATACCACAAAAACTAATCGGATAGAGAAGTGCATTCCATGCTTGCATTTCCGTACGGACAACTTCCGACGGTGAAGCAGGTTCGGGTTCGCTTCCGGCACATGTATGCTTAATCCCGAAATTGGATGGAGAATCCTCTCTGAAAACGGAATCAAGTCATCTTCCTTAAACAAGGATTCAAGCGAAATGACTAAACCGGAACGCAAAGGAGGTGAGTCTTCAGGTTCATATGGGATAACCGAAACTATGGGAGTTTCAAGTTCCTGACTAACTGTAATCGGAGGTGGTGACTCGCTCTCTTTAGAGTCACAGGGGTTACAGCGAAGACATTTGAATTTTCGTGCTCAAAGTTACCGAAGGTATTCTGGATTTCTAGTTCCTCGTTCACCGAAACTGGAACGGAACAATTGACGGTTGATGAAGAATCTTCTCCATCTAATAGCCGTTCCTCTTTATTTTGAGCGGTTCTCGGGAGTCATTCAGGCTCTCTGAAAAAGTATTTCACCCTCCGTTGAAAACAATGAAGAGTATGAGTGGCAAACATACTCAAAGGGTTGGTTCGCTTCTCGAATTAGGCCTGTATTTCTATCTCCCCAACAGAAATCGTGCGTCATAAGGAAATTCATTCCCAGGAGTATATCACCATCCCAATCTACCTCAGATACGACAACAAATGGGGTCAGATAAGGAACTGAACCCAACTCAATAGGAAAAATAGCTTCTCCGATACTATATTCTTCCCAGTCACATCAATACAAGTCAAACAAGGACGAAAATTGAAATTTCCCGTGGCTTTCTGAAATAATATCTCATGTACGTGTTGATTAATGTAGTATGCTCGAGAGCAGTCGTCAACAAGACCCAAAACCGCTTGTTTGTTGACAGAAGTTTTCCCGAAAATTTGAGAGCTAGTTTCAAAAAGCACCATTTCATGGACCCATGAAGGCGTTTCCGAAACAATCAAACCCACTTCAACGTTGGCGTCATCGACGGCTTCGCGCGGAGTCCAGAAAGCTCCGACCACCCCGTTTTTCCTAATGCAGTCGCATTCATCTCGTCGTTATAGTCTTCAGGTTGGAAAGTATGACTAACATAATTCCGAAAAGCGTTCCAAGTAGTAAAATATTCCAACCAATATGGTTGCAAGACGGTCCTTGCGCAACCTTGTTCATCATCTAAAAAATGAATAACCGACCGAATCTTCACACTGTCATCGCGAACGTTAAAATGAATATAAAATCTCTCTAATGCGTCAAACCATTCATCCACGTAAGGGGATACCAATTCACCGAATATTCTCCCCTTAAATAATGGAACATTAGGAACATTATTCATCGGATAATTATATCTCTCCATTTTCTTCCAAAAGATGACAAGGAAAAAAAAAATGGATTTACAAACGAGGAAAGCGAAGAAAGGAAAAAGAAAAGAAAAACTTATCCCTAATATACACAACAGAATTGAGACAAAAAACTTAAGCGTAACAGCAGCTACTTCGGTACAAATAAACGCTTAACAAAGTCATCACAAATGAAGATGCAAAATTTACGTGTTGATTTCCACATATTACTTGAAATGTACGAACTTATTTAATTTAAACCGAAAAATAGGAGTGATTTTCCGCAAAAGCGCAAAAAAAGGAAAAAAAATGACAAAGTTATTCGCGTACCAACGCAACAACCGGAAAAAAAGAAAACGTTTACGCACCGACGCGGAAAGAAACAAGAAGGGAAATATTCCCTTGCTATATCTAAATGTATCCAAAATTGTCTGGTTTTCTTCCCCAAAAAAAAGAACACAAAATTTGCGAATCAAACAAGCAAATCAAACAAAAATAAACAAACTCTCTCTCTCTCTCTCTCTCCTCTCTCTCTCTCTCTCTCTATATATATATATATATATATATATATATATATATAGAAAACCCAAATTCCGTTTTCTGTTTAAAATAATAAAAAGAAAATTAAAATTTTCTCAAATTCCATAAACTTTCCCAGGCAATGAATGTACTGTGAAAAGTGTAATATTTGTATGTATATTTCTTTTGGGTATTACGATTCCTCACTGAGGAAGAAAAAATTTAAATCCTAAAGTACTTATTTATACTCAGAAGAAATCGTTACAAACTTACGAGCGATAGCTTGTTTATGAACGATAAATATATACAGTAGATTCACACCTTACCTTACCTTATGAACCTTATGTTGTTTCGTGAGTTGGTCTCTCTTCACACGGAGGTCAAGCTGGTGGCCCCGCCTCTAGGTCTCTTAATTCCTTTCACATCTATATTTATATAACGCAAAATACTGTATGCATAAAAAATCTCTTAATTCCTTTCCTCTTACAACAACAACAACAACAACAAAAAAATGCTAAATTATATTGACTGGTAACAAACAAACACACACACACACAAAATTTAATTCCTTTTTCCCTTACAAACAACACTAGAGAATGTTAAATTATATTGACTGAGAATGTTAAATTACATGGATTGATCCACACCAACAAACGAATACAGAAAAAATTAAATTCTCTCTTCTCTTACAAACAACAAAATAATAATAATAATAATTATAAAATAAGAGTTAATTTTTTCCAAACAAATACTTTAAAGTAGGATACATTTTTTTGTTCACAACTTTATTTAACGACTTTCTTACTTCTTTTTTTCGATACACTTTATAATTTTTATTTATTTATTGATAAAATGTTAATCTAACTTGCAGAAAATGACTTTTCGCTGCGTTTAAGTCCGAAAGTTTCTGAAGTTACCACTTAGCTAGTCGCTGCTCCGTTTTCTATTTTGTCTTGAAGATTGCAAAAAAAACAACGTTTCGAAAATTTACTTTAGTGACCGAGCCCATCGCTGCTCCGTTTTCTTTGTTTTCAGAGTCCAAAATCCTTGCGGACTAATCCGTGTCCCTCGATGTTGACGGCGTTTCAAATTTCGAAGATAACTTACACAGAATCGAATGCGTTCGATTTCTGTAGCCTTATCCTGATGGTTCGTTGTCAGGACGTTGTACCAATGCTGTGCGTCGCATGTCAACGTTTTTTTCAGGAAATAAATTCGTAAAATTACATTATGGTGTGCTCCAACAATTTTCCAATGAAGCAGATAAGTTTTGTTTGCTGTCAGTCGAAAAAGATGAACAAAAATGGCGGGGCCTCTCTTCGAACAAAGGGAGTGAGTCAAGAAATGGGTTTATATATATATACCGTATATATATATATATTACATTATAACTGCAAACACGCAGTATAATTAACGTAAGGAACGACGCTTTGTATAGGAGAATTATCCGCGCAAGATGAGAGCGAAAGAACGAAACAAATGAAAAAATGAGGTACCCACCCGGGAATCGAACCCGGGATCTTCCGATTGCCGGTCAGATATGATAACCCTTTGGGGCATTGGTTTCTGCGCTGCGCGTATGTAGAGGAATTACGACATTGTTTGGGTGAGGCCTGTGGTGTAGTGGTTATCATATCTGACCGGCAATCGGAAGATCCCGGGTTCGATTCCCGGGTGGGTACCTCATTTTTTCATTTGTTTCGTTCTTTCGCTCTCATCTTGCGCGGATAATTCTCCTATACAAAGCGTCGTTCTTTACGATATATATATATATATATATATATATATATATATATATATATAACCCCCCTTTTATGGCCCTGAGTCGGTTCGAAGTCGACGGGGGTTCTAGTTACGGAGGCAAGCAACGGATATTTCTTCTATAACATTCTAATTCTTTTCGGTCGCCACTCTGTTAAACCCTTGGCTACAGACTCGCCAGACTGTTATGCCAATATCTTCTATGGTGCTTGGGTTGTCTCTTTCTCTCGCTTATTAATTCTTCTCTTTTTATAATACTCTGATACTTTCTCTGATACTCAAATTATTGACTTTTCTTTTATAACTTGTCGACTTGACTGAGTTCCTGAAGAGAACAAGGCTCGAAGGAAAAGATAAAAACTTTCTCTTTTTGTAGTTTACTTCTAAAAATGTACAGTTAGTTCTCTGAATTTACAGGGGTAGAGGTTCGACCTCTTTCGACCATGGCTCAGGCCGGAATCTAAAAAAGTTAAGTTAAGGAGGCAAGGAGCCTCTGCCCCCTCCTAATGAGGTGCTAATATGAAGAAGTGCAATGAAGAAGAGCCTTAAATGAAGTCTTAAATGAAGTGCTGTAATTTTACAAGTACATGTATAATATAACCTAAATGTTTGGGGGAGACAGTCGAAGGTTAAGTTTCCCCCCTTTTTTTTTAAACACATCAGATGTTTTTGAATGATTGCAAATAAAAATTTAAAAATAAAATAAAAACTAATTTGTATTTTTCGCCGAGTCTACATTTATGAAGGCGATATCATTTCGTAATAGTACACAAGTACAAATTAAGTGCACGACTGAGTACGTACTAATTTTGTTTCATTACAATTTCGATTACAATTATGGATTATTTCATATTCACTTGTTGTTTAATTACACTTCTATTAAAGTACATTCTTACATTATAAATTAAATCATTACATTTAATTACAGTTTCACTGAAGTACATTACAAGTTATTATTAATTACAGTTTCATTAAAGTACATTACGTTATTTTAAATTAAATTATTACAGTTAATTACAATTAAACAGTTAATATAACTTTGTTTTGTTTTTTACAGTGTTTCATATTAATAGACAATTAAGATGTTAAATATAATACAAAGTACATGGCACACATGATATAGATTTATATAAAACATAAAGTGTTACATTATATTATAATATGTTATAAATTTTGGAATCAGAGCGAACGGAGGTATTTTATCTTTGAGGCGCTCGACTCTGTCGTCGTGAGCGGAATTCGATCTTACTAAGCATTTTTTTGAGTTCACCTCGGGAGGTCATATAATTAAAAATAAAAATGAAAAAAATAATACGAGAACGTTTTTTCGCGTTCTCGAACGAACGCCCAAAGTTTCGCGCGTCACAAATTGACACGAGTAAAAAATGAATATTTAATAAAATTTATATAGGACAATGATCAAGAGAAATCAATGACGGGAGGTGAAATAATAAAAGAAAATAAAACGTAAAAAGAATACATGTACGTAATCATGATCGTCAATAGACAGGTACGACTGCACACAGTAGTGTACACATATCATTCGTCACACAATAGGTTGTGTGCGTAATATAGACACGAGTAAACATAGACTGATAAGTTGATAGGGCATAAGTAGACAATAGGTAGATGAATGAATAAGTAATAAAATTAATAAAGGATAGCGGTCAAGAAAGAACATGAATGTAAGAATGAGTATGGTTGATTAATAATGTTTATACTACATAACATAAATAATGACTTCTATAGAGTGTTTCGCCCTTAGCATGATGTTAAAAAATTTTCATACATTGGATACTAGATATATGATGAAGGGAAAATGTGACGTCATAGTTATTGAATTTTTACGTATAGTACAAATCATTATTAGGAAGATTTACAAGAACGAATTAGAGACAAAGAGTGGGAAACGTAAAGAGAATAAAGTTATTTTATGACGTCATAGTGTATAAGTCATTATTTAGAAAAGATGAATTAGGGAAATACAGGAATGAATAAAGACGTACAAATCGAAATTCTATCCAAAACTCGCTTAGGCGATTTTGGTTTCTTATGTAAAAATGGACATTCGAACATAAAACTATACGAACATAAGTTCTGCATAAAGACAATGAATCCATATAATGATGGTGTAGGAATTGTTCATTGTTCACTTTTTACATATATATATATATATACAAACTCAGAATGGTCCCCTGAGAAACTTATATGTTAAACACAGACCGTGCATGGAACAAGGAACTCATCTGGGAAATTACATCCACTATAGTTCGAATAAGTAATGATAAGTGACAAATACTATAGTTTTTCTTTTTCATGATGGAAAGCTCAACGTGAGCACCGGGTTACTCGCAAAGAGGCCCCAAAATATAGCTTCCCTCACCAGCTATCTGCAAAGCAGATAGCTCTAAAAGAACTCTAAAAGAAAATAGCTTGGTTGTCTCGGGAACCAATACTATTCAACCAGCTTCCAAAGGAGACCAGGAACATCACTGGTGTTAAAGTTGAATTCTTCAAAAGAAGACTAGACGCCTGGCTCAGGACGGTACCAGATGAGCTGGGTGTGCCTGGCTATGTCCTCCACCAGGCCAGGCTTAGAGATGGGGCCCACCAGCTTGACCTTCGTGTGAAAAAAGACCGACGCATGGAACTACAACGAGGTTACGAGGTAGATAACCTATTAATATTCTGATAGTTTAGTACGAAAAGATAAATAATTACTACAAACTCCTAAGAGTATAACAGACTTTTAGCTTTTAAAAACGTCTTAGTAATACTTCAAAATAAATCGAAGATCAGAGATGTGGTAGTATGGATATATGAAATAGGGATTAATAATGAACATCCCTCATGTATACTCTAATAACATAAGCGTTTGTAGCTCAGTAGGTAAAAACCGTTTCCCTATAAGCGAAATGAAGACACCAAGCTCGAGGATTCCACTTTTGATCCAGGAGTTAGCGCAATGGGCTGCATTAGTTGGCCTGAGCCCTGTGCCAGTCTGGCCCTCCTAAATGATTATTACGTTAAATGTATTGTTTAATTATTCTGACAAATTGATTAGCGACACCTTTTTAAAAAAAGAAGCTTAAATAAGGAAACTTAAATCACCATACAGTGATAGCGTGTTACTAAATTATATTCTAATGTTAATTTCTCTTATTTACAAATAAAGCAAAGTAAAATTGCTTTTGTTTAACATTCAATCAAAATACGAGCAGAGCCGTACACGAGAAAGCTTCTTAAATACTTTGGTGTTTCGGCTTACTTTGTGCAGGACCTATACACATTTCGTTAATGGAGTTTTTTTCGACACTCTATAATAACCTAACTTTATGTAACACAAACATTTTTCGCTAGAATGCCTTCTCGACGAAATGTTGTCATCCCGTTTGTGTGTTTTTTTCTTTGAATCATGACAGACTTTCACTTAACCCCGTAACAAGCAATAATCCGAAACTAACTCTCGTCGATCAGCAAGTTAAGCGACATTGGGTCTGGAGAGTAGTTGGATGAGGGACCGTCCTCGGCGTCCAGATTATGTAGCGAACAGTGGTTCGGATCCCGCGTAAAGATGTAAGTCTCTTCTATCATAAGGTCTTAGATGTTGCGAAGGAGGTTAAACACGCCCATCATTACATTCCTGAAACTAAAATCGTCTGGCATTAAGAAGGATAAATTAGTAGAGTGACAACGAGGTGTAGTTAAATGCTTTATTATTTAGTTTAACTCACAACTAGGGGGGTATTTAACCCCCTATGTAACGGAAAAAGTCATTTGACGGAGGGGGACTATAGCTTTACACGGGATCCGAACCACGGGTCACTACATCATCTGGAAGCAAGGGACGGTCACCCATCCAACTACCACCCAAACCCAACGTCGCTTAACTTCGCTGATCTAACGAGAAGCGATGTTTCAACGTGGTCACAATGTATCCCGATTTAGCTAAATGTCGTTTTTTTTTATACGAAAGGTTCAACCAAAAGAAAAAAATTGTTGATCAAAGTAAAAAATTTTGGGACCGCCAAAAACTTCACCAAAACTTTCGGAATAATATTTTTAATGTGTCCCTAAACTTCGTACGTCGGTGGGACCAGAATTAAATATTAAAATTTAACACTACATTTTAATAAAAGTCTTCAAATAATTAATAATTATTTAACTGTAATTAGATTTTAAAGTTAAAAGAAAATTCAAAATTTTCTTTCTACTTTATACAAAATTACGGAAATTATTTTCTATTTATTTACTTATTTATTTTCCCAGTTTTTGTCGACATTTTTTTAGGAAGTTGAAGAAATTTGGGCTTTGTTTATTTTTCAATTTTATTTTTTTAACTTATTTGTTTTCGTGTCTAAATTTTTCCCATTTCTTCTTTTTTTTTTTTTAATTAAGATTTTTCTCTATTCTTCTTTTGAACATTATTTACATTTTCATTTTTGTCTCAATTTTCTCGGGTTTTTTTTATTCCATATTTCTTGTTTTCCTTTTCACAGTTTCAGTTGTTGTTGTTGTTGTTGTTGTTGTTGGTTGATTAGGTTGTGTTTAATCTCCTTCGAAATATTTTAGGTTATATGATGGACGGGACCTACGGCTTTTTGCGTGGGATCCGAACCACTGGTCGCTACATAATCTGAATGAAGAGTATGGTCTACTATTCAATTACTTTCAGACTCAATATCGCTTAACTTCGCAGATCGACAGTACACGCCGTATCCCTCACATTCCAAGTAGCTTTCCTCTCTCTCTCTCTCTCTCTCTCTCTCTCTCTCTCTCTCACTTCACGTGTTTGGTATTCTTACAATAGAAACCTCTCCTCGCCAACACTCAACGTAACTCCTTTTATAAGTATTTTCTTGATGTATTTCGTGTGTCCTTAACCTTTTCTATTGATTACAGTGACGTCACAACATTCATTTGTTTATTTCTATCCTTTATTTTTGTTGTTTTTAAATAAAGAGAGAAATAAATGTTTATTTCCTACACCGATAAAACGTTAGTATGACTGATTGACTTACTTAAACATCGGAACTAGAAAAATGGGGTTCGAGACCCATTAAAAATGATCGTTTATGGAGTTTGTGCGCTCGTATAGCGTTCTGTTTCTTTTATTCTGTTAATGCCAGATGATTTTAATTGAGTCTTCGAAAAGAACTCAAAGCAGAAAGGAGGAGATTGGTGGAGATTGTAGACACTAATCGATCACGGAAGTACTCGTGGGGGACGTTAGGTACGAGTCTAATTGCTGAAACTCCCGTTTCTCCCGTCACTGTGCTCCTTAGCTGATCATTTTCCGTCTCGTCTACCCTATGAGCAGTCCAGTATGCTCTCAAACACACTCTTCAACCTCTATTCCTTCTTACACTGTAGGGTGTGTCGAATTTTTCAACTTTCAAATTCCAAATATGAGGGGTGCTAAAAAGTTGCAGCATGACTTAGGAATTCTAAAGATATTTTTGTTAATTTAATATAATTTAGTTTTGCTTGGTAAGAAGCTACATAAAAATAGTGACTTTTTTTATTTTTTGTGGAATTATATAATAATTATTATATTAATAATTATATATGCTGTATATATAATGCACTGCTGTTTTTGCTTATTTCACAGGTTGAAACATATTCATCAGTGTGCTGAAGATTACTTGTCCGTCAGTGCTACCATCCTAACCAGTGGGAATTGACCTACAATGGCTTCTAAAAGGAGGACAAGACTGGGGACATTCACACACATGAGCAACCTAATTGGAACTGGTAGAGAGTTGTTGCCCTCTGAACTCTCAACTCTGCGAGACGTTCTGAAATATGGGCTACTGCTAAGAGAACAAAGTGGTGAGGATGTGAGAAACTACCCAGCAGCCAGTCTTGCAAAGGACATTTACCCTAAAGTGCTTGAAAAGTGGGAACGAGCAAACAGTTCTTTTGTAGCCCCCGTTGTAAATTCACGAGTCACAATCTTAAACAAGATCCAAGAGAGCTGGGAGCAGGCCAAAAACATATCTCTTGGGAGAGGAAAGCTACATGTCAAAGAGGCTTTCATTGCAAAACTTGACAAGCTTTTTGACATCCTCAGTTGCAAGTGTAAAATTGTTTCTGCTCTGAATTTGGCTGCCTTGCAGATGCTGGTTGCAAAAACGAAACTCACATTAACTGTACATGCCCTAGGGAGATGAAGATCCCTGTGAAGGAACTTGCTTTCATTAAAGGTCAGAGAGACAAATCTGGTTCTATTGGACCACATCAGATTGGCTTGCCAGATCAACCTGAGCACAACAGACAAGTCAAAAGCAGAAGCGGCAAGAAGACGAAAGAAGAAGGCTTGTGAATATAAGCAGACAAGTAAGCAGGATGTTTCAATGCCATCAAATGAAATAATTTTCTCTGATGATGAAAATGAAGAACAAATAGCTGATGCTCAAGATGGAAAGGATGGAAGTTATGAAGTGACATTAGAAGTACCAAGCACGTCTTCAACTTCCAATAAAAAGCCAGAGTACAACACATTAGAAATACCTAATGTTGCTATGCATAGCATCAGATATGGTGTTGGCCTGCGTGCCACAGCTGCCATCACCACTGCTGCCTTTATGGATGCTGGCTTGATCACTGAAGAAGACAAGAGATTTGTAGTTGATCACAATAAAGTCAAGAGGGCCCAAGAAAAAGTTATGAGATCCCTGGATCAGGAATTTGATGATCTTTGTAAGAAGGGTGAAATTGACTGCATCTTCTTTGACGGCCGTCAAGATACAACTAAAGTTATGCTGAAAGCAGACAATTCAGATCGTCAGTTCCCCAGCATCATCAAAGAAGAGCATTATTCTGTGTGCAGTGAGCCAGGTGGAAGATATCTCTACCACTTCACTCCTGAGAAAGGCTCAACGAGAAAAAAACCTGCTGAAGTTATTGCTGATAATCTTGTAGATTTCATGAAGAAGAAGGGCATTGATAAAAGCCTGCAGGCCATTGGAGGTGATTCTACAAATGTTAACACTGGCTGGGAGGGTGGTTCCATGCATTGGGTAGAGGTCAAGCTTTGCCGTAAGCTGATCTGGTTGGTTTGTGCCTCCACACTAACGAGTTACCCCTTCGACACTTGATCACAGCACTGGATGGGGAGACCTTGTCTAACAACAAGTGGACAGGTAACATTGGCAAGATGCTAGACACTGCAACCGAACTTGAAATTGATCCTTCATTCACCAAACTCTCAATTGGAGAGCCACTTACTTCACTGAGTGACAATGTCGTAAAGGATCTCTCTACTGATCAAGCGTACGGGTATAGGATCACACAGGCCATAAGGACAGGAGAACTTCCCACAGATCTGGCCCTTCTTGAAATTGGTCCAGTGAGCCATTCAAGGTGGTTGACAACAGCAAACAGGCTTTGTCGCATATGGGTTTCAAAACATGGCCTTAAAGGCAAAACCCTCAACAACTTAAGACTGATAGTGGAATACATTGTTGGTGTGTATTACCCCTGTTGGTTCAACATCAAAGTAAAACACTCTTGGGTGGAAGGCCCACGCCACATCTTGTTTCAGCTGCGGCTAGTTAGGCTGCAAAAGAAGGCTGTAGTGGATGCTGTTTTGCCAACCATCAAGCGCTCAGCATGGTATGCATTCAGCGAAATGATAATCCAGACACTCTTGTGCTCAGATGACAGTGAGGAGAGGAGAGCTGGTGTCCAAAAGATTGTTGACATGAGGGGTGGAGATGATGACACACTTGGAGATCTTTCTGTACGTCCCAGGAAGACACCTTCCATCAACCCCAGTGCTTCTTCCGTGATGGAGCTGACAGACTGGTCTGACGGGGTATTTGAACCTCCTTTGACATGTAAACTGACTACAGCGGAAGTAAAGAAGTTCTTTGACAAGCCTATGCAAGTTCTACAGTGGCCCTGTCATGCTCAGTCAATAGAGAGGTGTGTGAAACAAGTCACAGAGGCAGCAGACAGGGTGTATACACATGAGAAACGTGAGGGCTATATCAGAGGCCAAGAAGCAAGTCGGCGGTTGATGTCCAAGAACGAATCAAAGCAAGACTTGATGAAACTTGTTGTTTAAATATTTTTTTTTACTGATGTCATTACTTTCTAATGTTGTTTTATGATTACAAGGATATGTTTTATGATTACTAGGATATGTTTTATGCAGAGAAACTAAAATTTTTATAGCATTACCTGACATTTTGAGAAGCTAAAATTAATAAATGTTGTTTTCCGAGAGCAATTTTTGTGCTTTTTATTCAAACGTAGATTTACCAAGCTAAGTGTTGAGCAATCACAAAAATAATAGCAGATTTGAATTCTTCACATCCAAAAACATATTTTTAAAACCCCTCAGTGAAGGAATTGGCAAAAATTAATTTTCACCTCCCAAATTGACACACCCTATTCTTACAGATACATGCATCTTACACATTACACACTCTTTTTAAAATGTAAAAAAAAGGCATCGTTTTTAAGAGCCTAAGAGTCCACTGGGGAGGGAACCATAAATGTCTTCATTTCTGGCTCTCCCCACGCTGCCGGTACCGGGAACGCAGACCCGGGGAGTGAGGGTGGTTCTGTTACTACCCATTCGAGATGTTCCGGGCCTCTGTTAACTTCACTTCTCATAAACTTCTGAGACATTCGTGGCGTTTCCTCAAATTTCAATCTGTTGAACACCACCTCTCCTCCTCTAAACCTCACCTCTTCATCATTGAAACTCAGGTGTCTGGAACGACTGACAGCAACCCCTTTTCTGTACCCTCTTACTTTCTCTATACTCAATTTCACTCCAAAGGTGGATATTGCGTAAGTACGCAATGAGCCAACTTGTTCTCGTATTCCCAAACTCGAATCCTCTGAATTCTACACCCTCTGGTTATAGCTTACATACCAATCTCAAACTAAATATCATACATCTGCGCTTTCTGCCTTTCTCCTAATTCTACTGACTATCCGAAATTCTTTGACTACCTCACTTCCAAAGTAGAATACATCCTTTTCCGCTCTTCTTTTGATGAAATCTCCATTTCAGGTGATTTCAATGTTCACCACCACCTTTGGCTTTTCTCCCATTTCACTAACATCCCTGGTGAACTAGCTCACAACTTTTCTATCCCGAATGACCTAGGGCAGATTGTACAGTACCCTACTCGTATCCTCGATCGCCTTGTAAATAGGCCCAACATTCTGGATTTATTTTTAACCACTCGCCCTTCTTACTCTGTCAAACTTTTTTCTGCGTTGGGCTCCACCGACCACAATCTTATATCTGTTTCCTGTCCTGTCGTTCGAGTTTGACCTTTGGATCCTCCGAAGAGGAGGCGCCTTTGGCAATTTGGTGCCGCTGATTGGGAGGCCCTTAGACCGTACTTCTTTGATTTCCCATAAAATGATTAGTACTTCCGTGTTCGGGACCCCTCCGAGTGCGCTGATCGCATCATAGAGGTGATTCTCTCAGGCAAGAAGGTGTACATTCTATATTCTTTTCCTACTACTAATGCCAAAAAAAAACTTAGTGGGGTCTGAACCCTCTACCCCATTAAGGGAGACCCAGAGAAAACTTTAATTCCTAAAATCTAAAAACCGAGCCGAAAATCGAACCCAGAACCTTCAGATGAACAATTCGGCTGGTTGAAAGATAGTAAAAACGTCGGCTAAAATATATAATGTGGTATTGTAGTATATTTTAAGTAGACATACGCGTGTCTCGCCTTCCCTCCTTCGAGAAAGAAACTTTTACATTTATTAAAGGAACTGAATGAATTACAGGAAACTACTGATGAGATTTCTTTTGTTAAGAGATGTTCAGAATAGATGCGTTTTCAATTCGCTTCATGCTATTCAAATACAAAATCCATTCGTATTTCCTCATTCACTGCCCTTACCAAAAACGCAAGTTTCTTAATATTGCGCTTTCTCTCTCTATCTCTGTATATATATATATATATATATATATATATATCGTTCGAAAAGGTTAAGCAGCATTATTGGCAAATATATACTTAGCAATTTTACTGAAGTATCTGTATTAAACTGAGAAAAGAACCAAACCTCTCCTCATCTAACCTAAAATGACGATGTGGAAGCCATTGAAACACATCCAACTACACAACTGAAATTATTTGAAAAATCAAAATAAAAGCACTGCAGTCTAGCGTTGGCATTGCTCCGAGTGCGGTGACCTCGAAGCTGCTACAGACACCCAGCTGCAGCTCTAGTCTAGCTTCAGCAGCCCTTGCTCCGGTTCAGGAGCTGCTCCTAATCAGCGCTTTAGTTCCGACTACTTTCATTTCGATTTTGGCTCCAGCTCCAATTTCTAAAACTAAAAATCTCTCTGATCTTTGGTTTCCAAAGATAATAAAATATCTTTAGTTTCAATCTCTCGCCGTCTGACTCAAATTTGCTTTGCTCCATTCTAATTACTAGGAAAATAATTCGGCTCCGCTCCAATTCCCGGTTTCGGAACGGGCTCTTAGGTCCAAAACTGCAGCAGTGTCAACCTTACACCTCACCAGAAGACTCCTTTTTCATTTCTTTATACACGTATCATCAAGCAAACCGGAAAAAATATGGTGCATTGAAACGTATCCCCGAATGGAATTTCCGGCTTTAAGTCCAGTGTTGCGTCTGATACGTTTATTAATTGATGATACGTTAATAGAAGCGTTACGAGCGAAGGCGTTTAACTGCAACATTTTTAATTTTACTCTTAAAAGACATTTTTAAGAAAATTTAACTAAAATGACTCGCGTGTTTATACTGCAGGCAGTGAGAGGATATTTTCCCTTCTCATTTTCAGGATGAACAAATCCCCTAATCAGGATTGGGTAAAGCGCGACGACTGAGAATAATCTCGCTTCCATTCCTTATAAACCCTTCCTGTTAACGATATTAATAACCTTCACATTTATAAACGGGTGAATGTGAGATACAAAAGAAAGGAACGAAGTGGATAAGAAACAGAACAAAAATAAAAAGGAATTAATTACAGAGAAAAAAGAACATTAAAAATCGTTTCAAAATACCGCAATGAACACATAAATAAATAAATATATTATATAGCTTTCTATTTATTATTAGTTGTAGCACAGAAATTTCTTTTTCTGCAAATAAAATTTTCATTATATATATATATATATTATATATATATATATATATATATATATATATATATATATATATATATATATATATATATATATATATATATATATATATATATGTGTGTGTGTGTGTGTGGTGTGCAGTCAGGGTAAGCGGGGCATGCACCGCCTACCCAGTTAAAGGTTAAATTACAAAAACTCAGTATATTACTAAAGTAATCGAAAACTAATATAAAGTTATGATGCTTGTATAATATATATATATATATATATTAGGGTGTCTCATTAATACATAGAATTTTTTTTTTTTCGATTTTCGCTTGCTCGCGAATGCTGCCCCGATTTCAATAGGCATAGAGGTTCTAAACATCGAAAAATGATGGGAATCGAACAGTATTTAGAGGTCACTCAAGTTTAACACTTTCTTGTAGCTATTTAGGAAAAAAAGAAATTTCTATCATTCTCTTATTCTCTTATTTCTGAACAAAAATGAAAATAAACGAAATGCACCTTTCATTAATTGAAATAAGCGCGTATAAATGGATTGTTTTCATCATCAATCTGTCCTACACTACTTGATTTTACTCTTCAAGCTCTCCTTCGTCTTGACGGGATCAACTTCTGGTGAGCCCGAACCACCTTGAGGACGAATTGCTTCTGCTTCTCATCACGCGTGATGGTGGAATTGAATCTTTTCATCAAAGCGATACCACGCTCGGCGGCGTCATTGACCACCTTCAGGGCTTTCACCCTCTTTTGCGCCGTGATCCAATCCTGGTCATTGATCCAATCATCTGGATCTTTCATGAGGAAGGTGGGAGACTCAGATTCTGGAAGGATCGCGCGGAAGAAGACTTCTTTTGTTCTCCGGGTGACGAAGAGCTCGATGGATTGCTGTGGATTGAAGTTCTTCGGATCGATCCGCTTGAGTCCTTTCTTCGTGGCGGGGATTGAAGTCGTTGGACCATCTTTAGCTTCGTGTCCTTTGGAATGCGGTCGTCAAAGAAACCAAGCCCCACGAGATCCTCTGAGAGGTACCACAGGTGCCTTTTCAAGGCCATGGATGCCGTGTGGCTGACTTCCTTGTCAGGGTAGGCCTCGAGCAGGCGAAGGAACTCTAGGTCGTTCAGTGGAGCTCGATTCGAGACCATTGCCTCATTCCACTGCTTCACGTACGCGAGGGAGTTGAACAAACACAGCCGCCGAAGTCCTCCTTCTTCCCTGGCTGTCAGGTCCAGTTGGTGACGGAACATGAAAATCTTGAGGGCATAGATGGCTTTGGCCATCCATCTGGCGTGGTGATAGGCCCCAGGCTGACGAAATCCCCCCTGGACCTGACCGCCAAGGAAGCGGTAGGAAAGGATGAGGAGTTCACGGTAGTCTTCTCGGGGATGTGTGCCGTGGGAAAGCGTCTGCTGCAGGTATTTCTTCATGGAAGACGCTTGATTTGCCAAGTTGTCAGTTGTTGTGGGATTGCTTTCGTCACCGATGGACAAGAATGACCCTTTGTCAATGGAGGCCCACCGCTGTTGAAATCTTTTGAAGAGGAGAATGTCAGGGGAAGAGGACGGCCCCAGACATCGCACGAAGACATCCTTGAGTAAGATCTCCAAGACGTGGTGACGGCAAGCCAACCACAACATGGGACGGCCAAACTCCTGCTCAATGCGAACGCAAGCACCTTGGATCATCCCAGCGTTCACAGCTGTGGTGTCGAATCCCAGTCCAATGATTTGCTCCGAAATGCCAAAAGCCTGGACTTCCTGGAGTACGGCTGCAGCCTGTTCTTTTCCAGTGCCGTCCACCGCAACGGGTACACCAAGAAACTCCTCGACTCCATCGCCCGTCACCACAACAGCAATCCGGTCAACCTCCTTCTTCTCCTTGGCGATATCTTCCAACAGTTTCCCATCCCAGTGCAAGACTAAAGGACCAGAAGCTTCGAACTTTCGGGTCAACTCTTCTCCCATCTCCTTTCGGATCTTGTTCCGTGTTCGATGAACAGTTGCTGGCGAGATTACCAGGTCATCCAGGTCATGACCCAAACTCTGAGCTGCTGCTGCAAAGGACGACGTTGCTTGTCTCACGGACATGTTGTCGCGATCCAAAGCAGCGATGAGATTCGGGTCCGTGAGGGCATTCATTCGCCTTTTCTTTTGAGTCTGGGCCTTGCTGGTGCTGGGCGCTTGGTACGTCTCGTCGTCATCATCCTCGTCTTCCGTGTTCATTTCAGTGCTGCTACTATCCACCTCCAAGATCGCTACCTCCATGAGCTGTGTCACCCCAGCATCCCATTTACTCTTCCTAGCCGTGGCTACAAGATCCCTCTTCCGCTTCACAGCTTTCTTCTTCGCTGTCTTCTGGTCCACCCCCGCAAGACTTGACGACATCCTGTCTTCCCTCTGCGAGGTGAGAAAATCCTTGTCCTCCTGAGGGACCTTGGAGGAGGATAGCGCGGAGGAGTGAGCCACGTCAAACACGTCTTCCAAATCCGACTGAACATCCCCTCCTTGTACCGGTAACCCTCTTGCGGCTTTGTCCTGTTCTTCTTGAGTGCGTCGTAGGTATCGATCAACTTCGCCAGCTTCTCCCTGCGTACTTCTTGGTGGTAGTTGGTATGTTGGGCCTTCTCCCAGATGGGCCAGATGGTTTCCACCACCAGGCGAATGCTCTCCGATTTGGTCTTCCTTCCCTCTTGGTCTTGGTGGTGGTGGAAGTAAAGGAGCAGGCATTGCTCCTTCGATGGAAGTCGTGGACAAACAATCGCTGCAATTGGGGCCTGTCCAGCAACCACAACTGGTTTCCTGCTCTAGTAACCATCACCTGCGAAAGAGAAGAAAATCTTGTATAAGTGAAACAGAAGTGGCGAACTTGAGTGACCCCTAAAATCCTCCTACAGCTGTCAAATTTGTGATAACAATCCTTTAAAAGGTGTAATACGGGCAAGCGTCGCCCCGACCCGAAATCCTCCATTCGTATATTTGAGACACCCTAATATATATATATATATATATTTGCAGCTACCGCTTACCCTGTGGACACACCCGCCGCACGCCACTGATATATATATATATATATATATATATATATACAGGGTGGGCGGAAAGTAGCTCCCTATTTTGGATTGGTAAAAAAATACGTATATTATCCATTTATTTCAGAAGAAATAATATGAAAAGGTAGGCATACATGGTAGGTTTTCTCTAAAATTCAATGTGGGCTCCAACTCTTCCACCAGCTTCTGGAGCCGCCAGGAATGGCTTCCACTGACTTTAGCAGGAACTCCGGCGGGATGGATGACATGACTTCCCGAATTCGGTCTCCAGTTCTTCCAATGTCCTCGGTTTGGTGCGGTAGACTTCTTCCTTTACCCACCCCCAAAGAAAGAAGTCGCACGGTGTCAAGTCGGGGCTCCTGGCTGGCCATTGATGTGGACCACGACGACCCATCCAACGCCCAGGAAGTGGGCATCCAGCCACTCACGGACAACAAGAGCGAAGTGCTGAGCGGTACCTTGCTATGTTGCGAAACGAGGTCTGGCCGGTTGTCAGCACATGGGAGAACATCGACGATCTGATATTTATGCAAGATGGCGCCCCTCCGCACTTCGCTCTTGTTGTCCGTGAGTGGCTGGATGCCCACTTCCCTGGGCGTTGGATGGGTCGTCGTGGTCCACATCAATGGCCAGCCAGGAGCCCCGACTTGACACCCAGCGACTTCTTTCTTTTGGGGTGGGTAAAGGAAGAAGTCTGCCGCACCAAACCGAGGACATTGGAAGAACTGGAGGACCGAATTCGGGAAGTCATGTCCTCCATCCCGCCGGAGTTCCTGCTAAAGTCAGTGGACGCCATTCCTGGGCGGCTCCAGAAGCTGGTGGAAAGAGTTGGAGCCCACATTGAATTTTAGAGAAAACCTGCCATGTATGCCTACCTTTTCATATTATTTCTTCTGAAATAAATGGATAATATACGCATTTTTTTACCAATCCAAAATAGGGAGCTACTTTCCGCCCACCCTGTATATATATATATATATTAGTTAGAAGACGTCGTGGCCAATGTCGTAAGCACCGTATCCTATCGATTAGCGAAGTTAAGCGACATTGGGTCCGGAGAGTAGTTGGATGGGATACCGTCCTCTTTGTCTAGATTCTGTGGCGACCTTAGATGTTGCGAAAGAGTTTAGACAACTAAATTACTCTCTCCCCCCCCAAAGTATATTAGTTAGTTAGTTACAGCCAAGCTTTCTCCATTACAATTGCAGAGATAAAGAGTTCACAGACAAACTAAGAGAGAGACAAATATTCACTCTCGGTTAGCTCACAAAAATGGAATCGGAAAAAAGGAAAAGCTTCGCGATGAAATGGGCTCTCATCCTCTGCTCCCATTAGCCTTTGTGCGAAAGAAGCACTCGCAGAAAGTAGAAAAATAAAGAATAGATTTAAGGCACTCTCCCTCCAGCCGGCACTGCTGGCACTAAAGCGTTCAAAAAGGAGGTATGGAAAAGTTAAAAAAGAATAGTGAACGAATATTTTCACATGCACTTTCACACCGAGAATCCACACTTATCTCGTGTACCCGGCTAGGGAATTCTCGAAAACCCATAGATAAGTAGTGTCGCACGACATATGTATGCCCAACGTATATCTGCTTGTACCGTTTTAATTATTCAAACCGTTCGTTATTATATATATATATATATATATATATATATATATGTTGTACAAGCGATGCCATTTTAATGCGCGCTTATTAGTGCGCAGTGCCTGTATTATTGTACGTGCCATCGGGTCCAAAAGTCGAGTTTCACCCGGTCGTAAGGTGGGTGTGGCCCAGTGTATCTCAACATTTGTAGCTAATTGTACATTTAATTAATTTTTCTTATTTACAGAATGTTTTGCGCCCTTCCCAAAAGGAGGGAACTTGATTGCACATTTTTTTTTCCTTTTTTTTAATACGTCAAAAACTAAATATTTACTTTTATTTCCTTTTCGACGCAGATTCGCAGCAAATCAAACCTATTAGAATTATTTGAGCACATTTTTGTTAATTAAGAAAATTATGAATGAATCCAATGCAGTGTTTCAGCTTTGGGATCTTTTCCGTTTGACACACATGGTTCTATTTTATTTTAAATTTCTACACAGACGTAGTTTTGCATGCCGATTACGAAAATCTGAACCATTTTTTGGAGAGAAATTAATAAAAAAGTTACAACCCTTTAAAGTATTTTATTAGACCCGCCCTTCGTGCGGGTCGCGGGTAGCAAAAATTAACCAAACTATCACGACTTAACCTAACCAATCGTCAAGGGCGTACAATTAACCTAAAAAAAAAATAAAAAACAATACATTTTTTTTTATTTATTTATTAATACTATAAACACCCAGGAATGTCTGTCAGTCAGTCCGTCCCGCTCAGTTTGTCAGTCGGTCACGCTGAGGAACGTTTGCCGGTTACGCTCAGGAACGTTTAGGTTAAGTCGTGATATTGTTTTTTATTTATTTTTTTTAGGTTAATTGTACGCCCTTGACGATTGGTTAGGTTAAGTCGTGATAGTTTGGTTAATTTTTGCTACCCGCGACCCGCACGAAGGGCGGGTCTAATAAAATACTTTAAAGGGTTGTAACTCTTTTATTATTAATTTCTCCAAAAAATGGTTCTGATTTTCGTAATCGACATGCAAAACTACGTCTGTGTAGAAATTTAAAATAAAATCGAACCATGTGTGTCAAACGGAAAAGATCCCAGCTTTGTTCTCTCTCTCTCTGTGATGAAGGAAAAAAAAGGTTCTTTCAATGTAGTTTTAATTCACTTTTTAAAGGTTTTTTCCTCCTTTAAAAATATAGTTTTAAGGGAAATTCGCAACAAATTTATTTGGCGAAAAATTTTTGTCAGTTCAAATTTACTCCAAAAATATATCTTTTTACCCCCGACTTATAACCAAAGACCCCCCACCCCCACCCCCAACTTCACCTCGTACTTCTACACCGACGAAAGAAATAAAAATATTTAGTCATTGAGAATTTTTAAATCTTTAAATATATATATATATATATATAAGCAAAGAACCACAGGGAAAAGGAAAAGGAAACACGAAGTCCGAGCGCTTTCGTGATATATTCACATGGTCTTCAATTTGAGTTGCCGATTGTGAATTTTTTTTTTTGGCTTCTGTATTTAACTCATTTACTTTGTAATCTCCGTCTATTTTTTGTTTCTCCTTCAAGATGTGAATATATCACGAAAGCGCTCGGACTTCGTGTTTCCTTTTCCTTTTCCCTGTGGTTGTTTGCTTATTAATAAGATCACGTGTTATTCTGTGATTTTAGTGCATATATATATATATGGGATCATGAAAACGAAAAAAACTAGTGTTTATCATTTACCATTATTTATTCGGACTATAGTGGATTTAATTTTCCCAGAAGAGTTCCTTGTTCCATGCACGGTCTGTGTGTATCATATATATATTATTCAAACCCACAAGGAAAAAGGAAAAATTATTCCAAGTCTTTCGTGTATTCTTCAATATACCTCGTCAGGGAATAATTTTTTTTCTTTTTCCTCGTGGATTTACATCGTTCATTCATTTCACATGTTTAAGTGTGAAATTCATCCCATATATATATATATATATATATATATATATACATTCAACTGCAAAGAACACGCAGTATAAATAACGTAAAGAACGACGCTTGTATAGGAGATATTCCGCGCAAGACGAGAGAGAGAAAACGGAACAAATGAAAAAATGAGGTAACCACCTGGGAATCGAACCCGGGATCTTCCGATTGCCGGTCAGACGCGATACCATTACACCATGGACCTCACTCTTCCAAATGCCGTAATTCTTCTACATACTCGCAGAAACCAATGCCCCAAGGGGGCACCTCCCGCATGCCGTAACATTATATACATTCAACTGCAAAGAACACGCAGTATAAATAACGTAAAGAACGACGCTTGTATAGGAGATATTCCGCGCAATATATATATATACTGTTTACTTTGATCCCTTTTAAATTTTTACAATAAAGTGTAAAGTCTAAAGTAATGTTAACTTTTCATTGAAATAAAATGTAATCCGAGTTTAAAAGTGGAACTATGCAGAAAAGAATAGACGAATGTCGAAATATTTATTATTATTATTTTTGTTATTATTATTTTTAAGTTTTATTTTCACTAATTAAAATGTTCACTTTTAAATTTTTAAGCAAAAATTCCTTATTTCTTTCCCGACTTGAAACTTTCCCTGCATTATTGGTTTAATTAATAGTAACTCTATATTGGTTTTGGTTTTTAATTATCCACAGACGGATATGGTTATTTATTTATTTATTTGCTTGTTTGTTTGTTTGTTTGTTCGTTTATTTGTTTGTTTATTTATTTATTTATTGATGGCAATGTGAAGATTTACTTCCTCTGGTTGCATCCGGTCTGAAATCGGTTTCCTTTTCATTTAAAATCAACTTCCTTTTTAGCTCAATTTTTATTCAGTTTTATTTCTACAATTGTTTCTTGGTCTTTTTTCAAATTATCACTTTTGTTATTTGTTCTCTCTCTCTCTCTCTCTCTCTCTCTCTCTCTCTCTCTCTCTCTCTCTCTTCCGTACTGTGGCTCCCTCTTCCTTTCAATGCACTCTCTCTCCCTTTGCCTTCTGTTGGCCTCTCTCCGAGCGATCCCACTCTCTCTCCCTCTCTCTCTCTCTCTCTCTCTCTCCGCTCTCACCGACTCTCCCTCAGTCCGAGTTGGGAGTTGTGTTGGACAGGTAAACTCCCCTCTGCTCACCTTCCTCTGTGCTTTACCTTCATCCCATCATCCCCAACGAACATTCGGTGTACTTACCCCACAAAACGGTTGATTTACCCCCTAAATTCGGTTGATTTACTCTCAAAAATTGGTTTGAGTTACTCCCGAGATTTAGGTTGAGTTACCCCTAAATATCGGTTGAGTTACCCCAAACATAGGTTGGGTTATCCTACCCCCGCCAAAATTTGGGTTGAATTCCGTGACAAGAATCGAAGATATATTATTTTGTGATTAAATGAATTTAACGCCGAATTTAATCATTTTTATTACACGGTCACGCGTTAAATATAAGACTTTTAATTAAATGTACAGTTGGTGCGTGCTTTAATTAGGTTCTATAAATGGAAAAGTATATCGGGCCACTCACCTCGTTCGCGTAATTTCAAAACAAGAAAAGAATAATAATTAGTTTCTGGTCAAAGGAATGCTCGTATCAAATAACTATAAAATCTGCGGAGAAACCAATAACATTTTTTCCCTTAGTGAATTCTGAAAGACCTTTTTTTCCCCTTTATTGCAATTTCAAACGAATTAGAATTAATTAAAAAAAACGTTTAATGAACACACATAAAGTTAAAAACCTTAATTTACATATAAAATATGTCTTAATTACAGTTAGAATTGTGCTTAAGATCCGTAAATAGAATTACACTGAACGATAAAAGGTGTTTGAATTGGTTTAAATCAGGGTTAAAATTTATTAAATTCGTGACGTCATCAATTCGAAGTAGGTTCACCTGGTTTTGAGTATCTGAAATGGTTTGTTTGACCGAAACATTGTCATTGATTTAGTCATTATCGCAGTGGTAAATATAAGGAATGGAATTGAATGTTTTACCGGTTGGTCTATCATTCTATTTTCTCTAATCTAAAATTGCTTTTGTCTGCGTATATATATATATATATATAACTGCAATGACCGCGCAGTATATAAATTAATAGAAACGACATAAGTGTTAAGGAACGTTTCTGCACACGAGGAGGAGAGATAACGAATAAATGAAAAATGAGGCGAACCGCCCGGGAATCGAACCCAGGGCCTTCCAATTGCCGGTTTGTGATTAAGCGAGGTCCGTAGCATAATGGTAGCGCGTCCAACCGGCAATTGGAAGGCCCTGGGTTCGATTCCCGGGCGGTTCGCCTCATTTTTCATTTATTCGTTATCTCTCCTCCTCGTGTGCAGAAACGTTCCTTAACACTTATGTCGTTTCTATTCATATATATATATATATATATATGCAGAAAAATCACAGAATAACACGTGATCTTATTAATAAGCAAACAACCACAGGGAAAAAGGAAAAAGAAACAGGAAATCCGAGCGCTTTCGTGATATCTTCACATCTTCAGGGAAAAGAAAGAAATAGGAAATAGAAATATTTCTTTCTTTTCCCTGAAGATGTGAATATATCACGAAAGCGCTCGGATTTCGTGTTTCTTTTTCCTTTTTCCCTGTGGTTGTTTGCTTATATATATATGGGATGAATTTCACAATTAAACACGTGAAATTAATGAATGATGCAAACCCACAAGGAAAAAGAAAAACGATTCCAAGGCTTTTTGTGTATTCAGAAGTACACCTCGTCAGGGAATCCCTGATATTCCCTGACGAGGTGTACTTCTGAATACACGAAAGGTCTTGGAATCATTTTTCTTTTTCCTTGTAGGTTTGCATCATATATATATATATATATATATATATATATATATATATGTATGTATGTATTTATGCATGCACACAGGCTGTCCCACAAATCAAGTCGCATATGCGACAATAAAAAATATTTGTAAAGAATTTAATGCATCGCATATGAAAAAGATTAATTTCAATTTGAAAAGGGTTTATAAGGGAAGGGGTCGAGTTATTTAGTATAAAAATCTGTACAACTATTCGGAGTGAATACTCTGCTTTAGTTCAAGTCTTTTACAAAAGATCAAAAGATAATTTTGTAGCTGAAGAAGAAGCACTTTTGGAGTTAAGTCGCATTTAGCGTCAAGAAAAACGTATCTCAGAACTCTGTACACAAACACACACCCACTCGCACACACCCACACACACACACCCACACACACATACACACAGACACATATATATATATATATACGTCCATCAATTCAGGGGAGTAAGAAGAGTTACAAAAGTCGTGGTGTTTTCTCAGGATTTTTATCACATTTCTAAACAGACATATTTTTAT
Source organism: Bathynomus jamesi (assembly GCA_023014485.1). Lineage (NCBI taxonomy): Eukaryota > Metazoa > Arthropoda > Malacostraca > Isopoda > Cirolanidae > Bathynomus > Bathynomus jamesi. The sequence continues at coordinate 1,167,665 of JAJOZX010000017.1, read as the reverse complement.
TAGAAAAATGTAAATTTCTCATGGTTTGTTCAAAAAGGGAACTGGAAAATCTAGCTTGTTAGTTGCAGCGTCGTATTCATATTTTTGTCATTACGTCATATCATCGTTGCCTCGAGAGTTTTCACGGTGTCTGAGGAAGTCAAATCGCATATCGTAAGCGCCGCATTCGGTGTGGCGTCGTCTTCGTTTGCTGATGTCATTCGCAAAGTCAAACATCAACTCACTAATCCTAAAATCGATGTCGATGGTGGTCTATACAACAATACAACACCATGAACCTGTAGTGGATAAGTAAAACTTTGCAAATGTCTGTGAACACTGTTCAGAGTTAGTCTACCAAACATCATGAAATCATAAAAAAAACAACCCAAAACCGACTTTTGCAACACCTTTTATGTACTTGTTGCAACAGACATAAATTTATCCTTCACTTCTTGATGACGTAGTAAAATTGTTTAGTCGTTGCAATTCACGTTTCACTCTACGACCAAAATACTGGATTACTTATCTGAAATTGAAATAGTAATGTGGGCCTTACATCGATAGAGACCTACTGTATCACGATAAAAAGGGTATCCGCATAAATTATTGGAACAGATCAATTTTACGCGCAAAGCCCATCTTTGGTTTATAAAGGAAAAAATAGCGTGAATTGAATGAGTTTACATTATCATCTTAAAGGATGCCTCAAGCGGTTGATGCCCTTCATATATTGCCATTTAGCTCTTACAGAACAGTCAGACTGCGATCAGAATGAAAGCCGGATAGATCAAAATCTTGATTTTGGATATGGAATGGTCTACGTCACGGGTGTGTGTCTAACCGGTCGATCACCATCCATTTTTGGGTCGATTGCGAGACATACGGACATTTCCCCTAAATTGCTATAATTATTATAGAGAATAATCGTAAAAGAAAAGAAAATTGAACGTAAATTCACTGAACGGTTCGTAAATAATTCTAATTATTGGAATCTAATTTCTTATCAAAATTTTAATAATTACTTTATTTAGAATACATACATCCGTTTTTGAAAAGTTTGAAATTTTGTCGTTTCTTACAATTTAGTAGAGTAAAAACAGTGATGTGGGACATGGAAGTGAGAAGAGTTGGGGATAAGAGGGGTAGAAGGCAGTTAAGTATGGGCAGGACTAGGTAGATAACTCTTCCTGGCCAAAGTTTAACGGTAAGTTTAAGTTTGGACACCCCTGGCTAGAGCATTTTATCAGGTCCTTTGTCAGAAAAAAATTCACTGATGAGTGGAACTGCGTTTATAGAGTGAACCAAAAGAATACCTGCTTGCCAGGTGGGTCTAATTCACCTACAAGGCACGTAGACATCCATATTAGGTCATTTCATAACAGCAAACGTAAATTGGCATTGAATAGGTATGTAGCCAGGAAAACTTCCTAAAGCCGCCAATAAAAATTGAAAATTAACATATGCCAGGGAGATGATACACAGAACTTTGGCATTTAAGAGCTCTGTTCTGTATTCGAGAGAATCTTAATTTAATAAGTTCATGTCGATTGGATGTGAAGAATGTCTAGTGAAACTAATGAATCATTAAAGGATTCTCATTTTCTCACGGCTCAACACGGTATCTATCATATAATGACAATGGCAGCAATTTGGGATAGTGAAAAGATTCACTTGGCATTCATTGGAGGATGTCTTATAATTGTGGTACACATACACACACCCTTTCCCAGAGTCGTCTCTTCCGATTGTTCCAACAAAATGGTTTTTGTCTTTAAGTGCATGTACTGGATGTTGCAACTCGATTACGCCCAACTACACCCCTCAAATGTTGCCCTTTTAATGGGCGTTGTCGATTCTTCCCTGTGCACTTCGAAGCACCGCCATGAACCACCTTGAACATGTCAGAGAACGCCTTGATTATCTAATACGAAACCGAAGACCTTCCACATCTGTGGGAGCCCAAAGGAAATTTCGCCTCTCTCTGACAAAATCTTAACGATATCGCGATAGAGAGACTCAACGGTATTAACTGTCTGCTGTACGGTACACAAAGTTTATTTCTCTTATAAAGGCGTTCATTTTATCTCTCTCTCTCTCTCTCTCTCTCTCTCTCTCCTCTTTTATATATATATACACACACACGAGAACGTATATACGAGGATGCCCGCTGCGCCTTGCGGAGCAAAAGCCCCCTAAACACAATCTAGGGACGACTGGAAGGTGCGACTAAGACCTCCCCTGGTTCTTCCTTAATGTGTATACTAAATTTGGTGCAGATTACCCAAGCTGTTTAGGCGTGTATAAACGAACAGACAGACAGACAAACATCATCACCTCCACTCATATATATGTATATATATATATATATATATATATATATATATATATATATATATATATACATATATATATAGAACGGCAGAAAAATCGACCCACTTAGAATATCGCGAAAAGCAAAAAAATGGGCAAACTTCTGTTTATAATAGTTTTAAAATTCGAAAATATAGTCTATGAAGCAACCAAATAACGAGACAAAACAACGTCAGCTGCGAACACACTAGCTGTAACGAATTTTCGACTTCTTTTAAGAATTCGACAGTCTGACATTCAGTTGCTCTTAGACTGCTAGTGCCACTTTTTTTCTTCCAGTAGTGGGAGTAGGCATTTGTGAAACGATCCTCACGGGCAGATGTGCAGCGCGATCTTACAGATCCTGGTCTTCTGGTGTACTCTTCTGTCTCCACATAACGTTGGTAGACACGTCGAACCGTTGTTCTTGGAATTCCTAGCGCATCGGCGACGTAACGCTGGCTCCGACCATCTTCAGTTAGGGCGACGACTCTTGCGACGTTCACGGCACTCATGCCCAATCTGAAACCCAAAACAATCAGAAGTCTATCTGTTACTAAACACAAATGCCTACTCCCACTACTGGAAGAAAAAAGTGGCACTTGCAGTCTAAGAGCAACTGAATGTCAGACTGTCGAATTCTTAAAAGAAGTCGAAAATTTGTTACAGCTACTGTGTTCGCAGCTGACGTTGTTTTGTCTCGTTATTTGGTTGCTTCATAGACTATATTTTCGAATTTTAAAATTTTTATAAACAGAAGCTTGCCCACTTTTTTGCTTTTCGCGATATTCCAAGTGGGCCGATTTTTCTGCCGCTCAGTATATATATATATATATATATATATATATATATATATATATATATGTATATATACAGGGCGTCCCAAAAAGATGTATACACACTTTAACAGCTGATAGCTCAATTGATGTTTCTTTCTTTCCAAGTTAAACCCATTAGAATTAATAACGGCAGTCAGACTAAGCTTTGAACAAAGGAAATTCATTCTAAAATGCTACTGGAAGTGTGAAAACGCAGTTGAAGTGCAAAGACAGTTTAGGAGGGAGTTTCAAACAGATCCACCAACGCGACTTACCATCACTCGAATTAGAGATAAGTTTGAAGCCGATGGAACTGTTCAGAATGTCCACAAGAAGCGTTCCGGAAGACCACGGACATCGACAAGCCCACAAAGCAAGAAAGAGTACTGGAAACGTATCACCAAAGTCCAAGAAAATCTGTGCGGCAAGCGAGTCGTGAGGTAGGAATTTCAGAATCGTCTGTCCAACGCATTTTGAAGCGCTGTCAATGGAAAAGTTACATTCCAAGATTAGTCCATGCTATTAATGAAGATGATCCGGACCGAAGAGTGGAGTATTGCGAGTGGTACTTGGCACGATGTGGATTGGACGAAGGGGTTTCGTAGAATACCCTCCGCGTTCACCAGACCTCACACCACTAGACTTTTTTTATGGGGATACTTAAAGACAAAGTCTACGCTATAAAACCTGCACAGTCGCTGAATTGAGAGCAGCATTGAACGAGAATGCACACACAAATACCAAACGAAATGTTCGTGATGTTTGCGATTCCATTGCTTCGCGTTATCAGCAGTAGTGCCTGGACCAGAACGGATGTCAGTTTGAAAACAGGCGTTGACAAAACAATTAAATAATGTCTGTAGATTCTATTACATTTTGAAAATGAAATGTATTTTAAAAACACTGCCTTTATAAGTATTTAAAGTGTGTATACATTTTTTGGGACGCCCTCTTATATATATATATATATATATATATATATATATATATATATATATATATATATATATATATATATATATATATATATTATCATGTTTTCTTTAAATCGCGTCACGTAAAGGGCGAGCTCGTGTAGCGACAATATATGAGAATATTCCTTTCTATTATTCTCAATCACGGATAATGATAACGCCTTTCTTACGTTAACGACAAAGCGAGGACGGATCAAAGCCGCCACTCGTCACGATTTTGGGGCAGCGGAGGTAAATGATATAAAAGTTGTTCTTTATGACGAGAAATTTCTTATTTGTAATTTTTTTTTGTTTTTGATTGAGGAAAGGATTTTGTAAAATCATCGGAAGGTATGTGAAGGTTATGGGATATGTGAAGATTATGGGAGTTATGTGAAGGGTCATTCATGTGATTTTAAAATATGTGGTAATCATATTGTCCCTGTACCATCGGTTATACTAACGTTGAGACGAGTCCTGACAAAGGTGTAGTCCAGCGTATCCCGAATTAGAAACTCGCAGTGAGGGTTCACTCCTTTCTCATCCGTTTCATTTCTCAATTTTCTGGGTACCGACAGATAAGTCTTTACTCTTTAGTCAGTCACTTCTGTTTACACCAAAATAGGATTTCCATGTACATCTCCAATGGCTTGGACCCACTGATCTGACCATGTAACTCAAAATGACGAATCGAAAACTGAAGATAAGCTTTATTTAACAATTTTGGATAGTCAAAATATTGTATCTGAAAAACCAATTACTTAACTGATCCAAATTTGGTGCAGTTTTTACATTTTGTTGAGGCAAATGAACTCCTCTCCCGGCCCCCCGACCCCTTAAAAACAGGTTATGTTCTCTTCACCTGGGTAGTCTCGATATGACAACTTCGATGCATAAAATTGACTCGGGTATGTTGAAAGATAGAAATTGCCCTCAAATGAGAAAATTAAGTATCGTTTAGGTGAGGGTATATTTTGGGTACACATTAATTAACATAAAATGTATTTACATTTAGTAAACAGTGTCAAGTATTTGGTTCCATTGAGATGATATTTTCGGATTCAACTGCAGTTACCACGCAATCGAGTTCTCTCTGTGAAAATATTTGACAGCCTAACTCACTTTTGCTGGGGATAGAATTTATTCAATTTAATAAATTTATTTAAAATTCTGAAAATTCCTGGCATAATAATCCGGGAGGAGTGCCAGAAACTGCCACAGCACTCAGGCCAGAAGAATACGACCCATTGCGTTAACTCCTAGATTATTATCATTACCAGCACTATCGAGAGTCGAACCCCCCTGACTTCGCTTATAGGCAAACGGCGTTACCCGCTGAACTACGGACCCTGACTGATTTCGGACATAATTTGAAATAAAAAAATTGTAACCGAAACAATTGCACCAATGATTATAAATTTCAATATAAGTGTTCTGGGGTTAATGCTAAATTTTTTTAATTAATCCGAATGTATTTAATTAACTATAGATTTTTATCTTATATTATCGCTTTTTACCTAACTTATTTGTGACACTAAATGTATTCACCGCGACCAATTACGGGTAATAAGTAGCTTTCCGACCGCATATTTAAATCTCTATACGGAAGGGAAGGGGAAGGTAGACGTGAACTCCTGTGAGAATCACCTAAGCCTGGGCAAACACAGAGTAGATGGGTCAACCCAATTCCGACCGCAGAACTGCCAAAAAATTGATTTAATTAATGAAGAAAATTGGTGTAAACAATTTCAATGTATTTCATTTGCAAGTAAAATATGTTTGTAATTTACAGTGATTATATTCCAAAATAACCCGTTTGGTTAATCAATGTGAACCGTGCCAATAATAATAATAATAATAATAATAATAATAATAATAATAGATCACTATAGATTCCCAAATTTTATTGTGCCATTAGTACCATTGTTACAATAACCGAGATGCAGTGGGCCACACATTGTACTTTACGACCCAGTGTATTATTAGAACCGAAGGTACAATTTCGGGGGAAAAAATTCCCCGAGAAATATAAAATTCTAAAAAAACATAAAAAGTTTTTAATTGGTAATATTAGTTTCCTTTTGAATATTTTTTAATTTTTTTGTAACAGTAATAAACTTCCAAAAACAAATTCCCATTATTATTGATTAGTAATTTTTTTATATAATTTTTAGAAACATTTTGGTTTCTAGGCGAACTTTTCAGCAAAACTGTACAAACAACTTTTTTTTTTAACCAACAGTTCTCTATATTTTTAATAATATAAAAATATAGGGTGCGCATCCATTCAATTTAATTATTAGCCAATATGAACGAAATTAATTGCTAACGAGGCGTATTAAAATTTTATTTATCGGGTTAGAATAAGTAAAAATTAGTTAAAATTAACCCCACCAACTCTTTGTGAAAAATGAAACCATGCACCAAACCCGGGGGGTAAAAAGTTCTCACCTTGTTCGATTACTTAATATGAACACACGCAGTTGCTTAATCTAATTAAAATAATTTACTGATCGTTGTAGTAAAATTACTTATACTGCCTACCTTACTTTAAGTATGGTATAAATAAATAATACCCAGCTCCTGGGTATAGACTATATATATAGAATTCCTATACCTAAATTATTGTAAAGTGTGTCCTCGTGAGGATTCGATGAAGGGGTCTTGGAAGAGAAAATTGAATGGTATACCGCATAACTAAAATTGGTCACGCTACATCTATGGTCAAAAGTTTGGTATCACTGTAAAAGGTTTTGGAATGAGGCGGGTATGAACAGGAATTAACTATGAAATCATTCAGATACTTTGAGTGACTTATAACCATTTCGTTGACAGATCATTCTATCGAAACTCCAATAAACTAACTTAACATAACTTTACCCAACCCAACTAAGCCTAACCTAACCTAACCTAATCTAATCTAACTTAACCTAGTCTAACTTATAACATAAGTTACAATAACTTGTCAATTAAATGTCACATCGAAAGAATGACACTACCTTGATTTTGGCCAACGTCGGAGCTCAGTGGGTAACGCCGTTTCCCTCTAAGCGAATGGAAAAAAACCAAGGTCGGGGTTTTGACTCCGATGGTACTGGTAATTATAATGTAGGAGTTAGCGCAATGGGCCCCGATAGTTTGGTCTCAGCACCGTGCCAATCTAATAATACCATCCGCATTAATTATTATTATTAACCCAATTTTGAGTAATGATGTCGTAACATTTGTTAAGATTTGCGAGATTTTCTCAGAAAGATTTGGTGTTATTTTTGTAAATTATATTTCTTACATTGAAGTTAATGTTGCTTTTTTCAACTTTATTATAATTATATTATTAAAAGTACAAATTGAGAGAGAATTTAATACATAACCGAAACATAATTACGGAAAAGGAACAAGTTTCATTTGACTTTATAAGAAACAATGATTTTTCTTTGCGTTTTTCTTTAATTGAAGTTATTGTTTATATCAAAGAATAAAACTTCAGACTTTTACAAACTCCAAAAAATAATCTCTTCGAAATAAACTTGTCAAATGTGAGTTACGTAACGCTACTCTATTACAGTGCTGAGGATTAATTCTCTTTTATCATTTGTGTCGTACCACAGTGTTACGGAGTTACGGGCTATTTAGAACCGCGTCGTAGCAGATGTCGTAATACTGCTTTTCGTCGATCAGAGAAGTTAAGCGACATGGGGTTCGGAGAAGAGTTGGATAGGGAATCGTCCTCCGCCTCCGGATGATGTACCGACCCGTGGTTCAGCTCTCACGTGAAGCTGTAGGTATCTAACGTCACAGGACCATAGGTGATGCGAGGGAGGTTAAACGACTCCATTAAAAAAGGCTAAGTGAAATAAATCACTGAACTATATTTCACAGTCATGCCGTGAAAAGTAGTCACAAAATTTGAATCAAACGACTCGAAGGAACTGGGTACAAAGAGATGAATATTTCATACAAGCAATTCAATACAGTTAATTTAAAAAGTTCATCGTAAATTATTCTAACGATGAAAGAACACTTGTAAAAGAGAAACTATTTAATTTTCACCTCTATTTTTAAGTACTTTTCAGTATTTTAATTAAAAGTTAAATGACACAATTTTCAGAAGGAAATAACTTTTAGTTATTTTAGTTATTGTGTTTCACGCATTCTGTCAAAACTGCATATCGACTACGCATACACGACAGTTTAGTTATAGAATGAACAAAAGTAAAATAGGATACCATACTCATGCACCCATACACCCACCCACGCATTATAATATATATATAGGTTTTAGGCGAATTTGTCTACAACAATTTGTCTAAAGATACAATTCATCTACAACAATTTGTCTACAACAATTTATCTACAACAATTAGTCTACAGATACAATTTATCTATAATAATTTGTCTACAGATACAATTTGTCTAGAGAAACTACTAATATTGGACCTAGTATGTTTCATGGACTGCTCTCGATTTTCCTACGAAATTGAAAACAAGGGCAGTCGATGACCCTGATTTTGTTTCTGCAATCGGTTTTCTTGAGAAACCTAACTTAACCTAACCTGACCTAACCTAACCTGACCTAACCTAACCTGACCTAACCTAACCTGACCTAACCTGACCTGACCTACCTAACCTAACCTAACCTAACCTGACCTAATCGAGTTTCTTATACTATTGTTTTTTGCAAGATATCGCACTAATTCTTGTCATTTTTGGTGAATTTGTATGGCGTAAGCGTCACACCAGCTCGGACTTATTCAAAAAGATGGAGTGTATTGCGTCGTTTCAGTAAATAAATTTATTCAATATCCAATAACATTTTTCTTTATCATTTCTCAAGAAAACCGATTGCAGAAACAAATTTTTCATTTTTTTTTTTAAATTAATAATAATTAACATCAAATAGCTTTCATTTTTCCTCTCTAGACAAATTGTATCTGTAGACAAATTATTGTAGATAAATTGTTGTAGACAAATTGTTGTAGATGAATTGTATCTTTAGACAAATTGTTGTAGACAAATTCGCCGGACACCATATATATATATATATATATATACAGGGTGGCCGAAAGTCTGGATCCATAGGAAAATATTTATTTTAATACATAAATTACAACAAATGTAAATACTTAAAATGAATATGAACTTTAACTCGTAAATGCGTATCCGTGATACTGTACAGTGGTTCGTACTCCAGTATAAACAACAAAATTATAACAAATGCTCAAATTGGCGGCCTCTGACATCGAGACACTTAGGGATGGAATTTATGATTTTTAATAATTCTTCGAATTGACGTTCTCGAGATGCGTGTTTCATTTGATAATCTTCTTGTTGACTTTACTGGACTATTCGTTAAAGTTTCACATACCATTGCAGAGGTATTTTCATCAGTTGCAGTTTTTGGACGACCAGAACGCCGTCGATCATGTACACTTCCTGTTTCTTGAAACGTTTAAACAACTTGCCAGCAGTCGCATGTGTTACTGGATGCTTATCAGGATGATTTCTATTGAATTCGGTAGCAACTTCTCTGTGTGTAGCGCCCTGTCTTGCGTACATGAGCACAAGTTCTACCCGGTCTTCTGTTGTTAGATTCGAAGCCATTTCTGGGCTGAAATAAAAAAAGTATTTGAGTATTTATACTGGAGTACGAACTACTGTACAGTATCACGGATACGCATTTACGAGTTAAAGTTGATATTCATTTTAAGTATTTACCATTTGTTGTAATTTATGTATTAAATAAATATTTTCCTATGGATCCAGACTTTCGGCCCACCCTGTATTATATATATATATATATATATATATATTATATATATATATATATATATATATATATTGGGTGATGTTTTAAACACCTGACACTTTAAAAGGTTTGTATTCTTTTTTATTAAAATTTTTACTGTACCTTCTCTACGCATGAGGAATTAGTCCCCTGATGCAAAAACATGGTCCATGTGATAATCTCTAAACTCATTACCACTTTGCACACGAACAACGAAGTTTGGCATTACTCTTTTCAATTCTTCCATCGTGCATGGATTCTGCGTAAACCATCTATTTTTTTAAATAACCCCACATATAAAAGTCACAGGGGTTTAGATCTGGTGATGTTGGTACCCATGATATTCCTTTATTATATAAACTGCAAGAAATCTGTTGGACAGGACTGTCGAAAGTATCGTGTAAGTATCGTGAGCTGACATAAAATCACATAGAGCATGTTTTAGCAGTAGGGAACTAATTCCCTATATGTAGAGGAGGTATAGTTAAAATTTCATGTTTTTATTTCAGTTAATAAAACATAAAAACCCGTTACTGTAAAGTGTCAGATGTTTAAAAAATCACCATATGTATATATTATATATATATACAGTATATAACATTTGGTTAGCTTCCTCCCGATTTGTTCATTCTGACGAAGGTCAAGCTTTTCACTCCACCTTAGACCTACAATTTAACGTGGAATCTGAACCACGCCCCACGAGCAGCCCAGCGTCTTAGCCACTAGGCCACCCAGGGTACCCATTTATCTACCAGCCACTTTCTTTATTGTGTGGAAGGATGAACAGCTGGGTTTTGCTGCGCGCCGGCTGCAGTCGGGTCTCGAACCTGGGGCCGATGGATTCGTAGTTAGCGACGCTAACCACTACACCATATATACAGGGTGTTTCACGACCGGTCTGCCATACTTTAGGGGTGATTTGGGGAGTGATATCAAGTGAAAAAGTTAATACAACATCGGTGCTATTTCCAACCGTTGCGGAGCTACGGACGTTTTAAGGTGTACGGAAAAAAATAAACGATAGTATTAATCTGATGTATTTATTGCTACATTTTATGAGATACACCTTACAAATGTTCAAAATGTCCGCCTTGGTTTTCAATGCACAGCCTTGTTCGTTCCAAACAAGAGTCCACTGCCCATTGAATCATTTCGGGGTGTTCTCGTATGTAAGCAGCGGCATCCATAATCCGACGCAAGAGTTCCTCTCTCGTTTGTACTTTGGCCTTGTAGACCATCTCTTTCATAAGGCTTTATAAAGAGAAATCTAACGGGGTTAGGTCCGGAGATCTCGGGGGCCACGATATTGGACCAGCACGACCAATCCAACGATTCCCGTACCGCTGATTCAAGTAATCCGTAACATGACGACCAAAATGTGGTGGCGCCCCATCGTGCTGAAAGAACATCCTGCACCTTGTCTCCAAGGGCATGTCTTCCATCAAAAGCGGCAATTCGTTCGTCAGGAAGTTCAGATAAATATCAGCAGTTAATCGTTGTCAAACGAACGGTCCAATCAGCAGATCTCCACTTACACCGCACCAAACATTCACCGAGAATCAATGTTGAGAGTTTCCTTGAATGATACGTTGGGGATTATTTATCAACGGACCACAAGTGGGAATTTCGTCTATTGTTAATTCCATCCCGAATGAATTGTGCTTCATCACTAAACAGTATGCGATTAAGAATTTGGCGATGCATAACTATCCATTGGCAAAATTGAACACGTTTATCGTAATCATCCGGTTGAAGAGCTTGCACACGTTGCAAATGATACGGGATACAAACCCTCAATAATGTATGGTTCGCCATACACACGATGCGGATTCACCAATTCGTCTAGAAATCCTTCGAACACTGGAAGTTGGGCTACGTTGTGCTAGGTCCAGTATGCGCGCCTCCACAGCAACGAGCCGTCGTGCTACATGTTCTTGGTTACGTGGAACAGCTGTCCCTGTTTCCCTTAATCTCTGGTGTGTGTCACTAAACACTTGCCTGTTCGGTATTTCGGTATTCGGCGGTTCGGAAAACGTCTTCGATATTCCTCAACTGCCGCTCTGCTGTTACCATCACAGAATCCATAAATGAAATGGATATCAATGTATTCAGCGGGTGTGAACTGTTGATTCATTTTGATTGTTCACCTTAGCGCAACACAGTGTCTCGTACCACAGATCAGAACCAACTGAAAGAAAAAACTGAGGATCACTAGTAGTAACTTCGTTAACCTGAAACTACCACCAGTGCTGCCATCTATCGAATTACACACAAGTCGGGATTTGTTGTTTGCACATCTTAAAACGTCCGTAGCTCCGCAACGGTTGGAAATAGCACCTATGTTGTATTAACTTTTTTACTCGATATCACCCCTCCAATGTATGGCAGATCGGTTGTGTAACACCCTGTGTATAATATATATATATATATATATATATATATATATATATATATATATATATATATATATATGGCATTAATTATGTGCATGTATGTGTGTATGTATGACTGCCAGAAACGTCACAAATGTATAAAATAATGAAGTTTGAGTCAATTCATAAAAAACAATATTGCCTTCACTCCAAATGTTAAAAGTTAGACTGCATTTTGCAAAGAGTTAGAGGAAGGACAATCCCATAGTGACAACTTTGATTAACTAAAAACATATAGAAAATATCGAAAATGGTGTGTGTGTATATATATAAACAAATGGACGAAGGTATGACTGTACATTTATTCTAAAACTGACAAGACGTTTCGGAAATTACAATTGTCATCTTCGGTGGCTAAATGAGGTTAAAAGAAATATGGTAAAAGTTAAATACAAAATTTAAAATTGGACTGTCTATAAATCGTTATAATATATCAAATTTCAACGACAGAAGGATCGCAGTTAACGTCAGTATCAGTAGAATTTATTATATCTTACATTTTGGAATTTCGAGAAATTGGTTGGTTGTACATTACAATATGTAGCGTTTAAGTTATTTAAGGTTGGTTTAAGCTGATGTATGTACAGGGACTCGGGAATCTTAATTTGTATAGAGAAATGTTTTTCGACCTGGGTGCCACGGGTGCCTCCTACGCATACCTAATTTTAGTATGCAGTGATAACCAATTCGCAGTAATAATTTCAATTTGTGCAGTGATAAATTGAAAATCTGTGCAGTGATACATTAGGTTCTATATCGGATATAAAACCTAATTTATCACTGCACAGATTTTCAATTTATCACTGCACAAATTGGTTATCACTGCACATTAAAATTAGGTGTGCGCCTAGGAGTGCCGCGAAATTTCATGGAAATGACAAAAATAAGCGGTTGAAAATTGAAAAGCTAGTGAAGATCTATAAATTTTAAATGAAACAAAACACTCGCCATTTATTACGTTCATACGAAAACTTTATAGAATCAGTATGAAGTTATAGGGTATTGTGGGGTTCAGAGAACTAGATGTCAAACACTGGAAAACAAAATTCCTCCAGGGTGCCGCGAACGATAAACAAATGGCAGTGCGGTACCTTTAGTCAGAAAAGGTTGAGAACCACTGGTATAGGGGAACAGCTGTTCGTAAGGACTTTAAAATTATCCTAATTTGGTGGGAATGTTGCTCAAGGGCGTTAAATATTCAAGTTTCGTTAGAGAGAATCCTGTTCTATCCTCCGTTTCAATTCTTGGACGAACGTTTTGGCCGAGAAATTGGCATTGCAGTCAAAGCACGCAAATAAACAAACGAGGGAACTTCATCATATATTTGGGAAAATGTTCTTTGCAAACTTTGCATTGCACACGAATTTATGTCAATGAATTTAAAGTTACACTGTGGATATGCGTTAATTAGATGGGATCTGAGCGTAGCGTGGGAAGTTTATTGTATAAGGATCCCAGGTACGGGAGTTCGAAGCGAATACTAAGTTCGAGCACAGTTTGAACAATTAAGTTTGAACAATTAGTGTGGACTGAAATACATTTTGTAGCAAATTGTTAACACGCTTATAAATTACGTAATGAGAATACAAGATCCGGCAGCGGCGTCTTCGAGAATCTGATACAGTGTGAAGTCTGACCTTTACAATGGGAGGCCATCCATCTATATATATATATATATATATATACTGTATATGGTATTTCTATAGAAATATAGTCCAAACCAAATAGAAAAAATGTCACCCATTTACTTTTAAACAGTTACCTTTCAAACTTCAAATTTAGAAGTTTTTTTCATTATTTTGCAATTAATTTACCCCTTTTTCTTTAATCTTTTGACCTTCAATTTATGGAGAATAATTAACACAAACACGAGTCAAACTCTGGACATAGTTTAATTTTGAAAATGGGAAATACCAATTAGCAAAGTGTCACTATTCAAAATTATGTCATGTTTATTATTAATCATAATTAGCCCATATATATATATATATATATCTTTGCCGTTCAGGATTAAAGATAATGTTTGGTTTCCATAACAACACACCTTCGTTTAGTGGTGTAATATTATGAACGTATGGGTACGTTCGTCCTTTTACGGCTACCGTGATCACGTTTTAATGTTAACGATCAAATAGTGTACATCCAGGATAAGAATGGATAAGGTTTTGATAAAGATAAATGTTGAAACTTTTGGAAGTTTCTTTATAGGGAGTAAGTTAGTGAAGGAGAGAGTTGCTCTTATTGTTTTCGGTCTCTTTTTAGGTCCCTCTCTGTTGTCTCTACACCTTGTCCATTCTCGGTGGCCTACTTTATTCCTAAAGTCTCGTCAAGCTACGCGCTCTTTTATGGGTTCGTTGGGTATAGGAGTTTACGTAAGCTGGGGAACCTAAACAAATATTGTTTTCATGAACATTCATTTGGGAAAATCCAAACTTATATAACTAAGGGTTTTACCAATATATATATATATATATATATATATATATATATATATATATATATATATATATATATATATATATCAGGGTGAGAGAAAAATCTTTAAGGATTTTATACATACAACTATTTAGTTAACAACATTACAGTATACAGGTAAGTGTTCAAATGCTGAACCAAATCAAACAAAATGTCTGTGAGAATTTTATTCATACAAATATTGAATAGAATAGAATAGCATAGAATAACCTTTATTAATAATAATAAAATAAATAATTTAGGCTTTACTGGGCTCTTATTAAAAATAAGCAGCTAGTTGTTATAAATTAATAATAATAAATAAATAAGTAAGTAAATAATATTATTAATAGTTAAAACATGTATTACAATATTAAACAATATTAATGGACAATATTAAACAATATTAGTGGACATTAATCCTAGATTTTTGTTAGTATGCCATTATTAATCGGATTTCAACTTGTTTTAAACAGATTTACATTCACAATATTTTTTATATCGGCATGCAAGTCATTCCATAGTTTCAATCCAATGAAAATGGGTAGTTTTTGAGATGAAGACAATCTAAATTGAGGTATAACAAGCTTTGATCTATTTCTGGTCTGATACGTGTGGATTTCTTGATGAGTTACAAAATATCTATTTACCCATTGCAAATTAAAGATTTTGTTCTTACATTTGTAAATAAAAATAAAATGTGCCAGCTTGGTTATATCGCTGAACTTTAGTAGGTTTAGCTCTTTAAATAATGCACTAGAGTGATCAAGGAAATCAGCATCAGATAATAACCTTATTGCTCGATTTTGGCTGACAGAGATACCATTTAATGCGTTGTTAGCGGAGTTTCCCCAAACAAGGGTGCAGTATGTTATCTAAGGAAGAACAAGGGTATGATAAAGAGTCAATAAAACTTGTTTAGGGACTACATTTCTAAGTTTAAACATTATAGCAACGCTCCTTGAAATCTTTTTCGCGATATAATTTACATGATCACTCCATTGCAAATTCTTATCTAGCATTATACCAAGAAATTTTGTTACAGTACACTCCTTTATGGCGATTTCATTAACATTAAGTTCATCAAGATATGCATTTCTTTTATTAGTAAAAATCATGAAATTTGTTTTACTGGTATTTAGGAAGAGTTTATTGGTGGTCAACCATTTCATTACACTGATGAATTCTGAATAAAATATATTCTTAGCTGTATTAACATCTTTGCAAGAAAAAGAGACAGTTGTATCATCTGCAAACATTATGAAGTTCAATATATCAGATGAACGTGGAAGGTCATTTATATATAATAAAAATAACAGTGGACCCAGAACTGAGCCCTGTGGCACACCATGTTTGACAAGCGCTTTAGTTGAGCAAACCTTATTTACTGATACAAAATGATATCTATTGGACAAATAACTTTTAAACCAACCACTGATTGCTCCTCTAAAGCCGTAACAATATAATTTATTAAGTAGAATATTATGGTCTATTACATCAAACGCCTTACTCAAATCCATAAATATTGATATCATTATTTCTTTGTTCTCCTTAGCTATATTTACATTTTCCATAAGATTTAAAATAGCCATTTTCGTTGTTTTATTATTACGGAAGCCATATTGATTTGGAGATAATAAATTGTAGGATTCTAAATATCGCTGCATTCTACTTTTTACAATTTTTTCAAAAACTTTGCTGAACACAGATTATGAACACACCGGCCTGTAATTTGTTGCTAGTGTAGGATCACCCCCTTTAAAAAGGGGTGTTATACAACCAGTTTTTAGCATTGATGGGAATATTCCTTTGGAAATACTTTGATTGATAATTTTAGCCAAAGTTACAGATATCTTATCTTTAGCAAGTTTCAATATAGGTACAGGAATGTTATGAATGTTATTTTTTGGTATTTTTTAATTTACCAATAATATTCTGGACCTCAATAGAGGTAGCAGGAACAAAAGAAAATGAATTTAGTGGGCTGGGTGGCATATATTCTAGAGGTGAGTGATCATTATTTATTAATTGTGAGCGAAGCTTATCCGCTATTGAAGTAAAATGTGCATTTAAAGAGTCTGCAATAGCAGTATCATCAGTGATTTCTTTATTAACAACATTTAATTTCTCTATTGAATTTTTCTTAATTTGTTTTCCGAGAAGATTGTTTATGGTTGTCCGAGTGTTTTTCATGTCTCCTTCATGTTTGGAAAATTGATTGTTATAATAGTTATATTTTGCAATTTTGATTATTTTAGTTAATTTGTTTCTGTATTGAGTATATTGTATTTTAGGAATTTTGCCTGCAATTGCAATTTGAATAATTTATCTCTGTTCTTTATTGAAGTGATAATCCTGAAGTGATCCATGGATTTGCGACACTTTTGGGCGAAACTGTTTTTCTCCTTAAAGGAAAGCAAATATTAAAAATATGTAATAAGGTGTCATAGAAGAACTGAAACATGATCTGGGTCATTTAAAGGTTCGTCACAGTCAAGTCGAGTATTTTCTACAGCCCCAATAAATTTTCTTTTGTTAACCGCTGAGAATATTCTGTAATCAATAGTTGTTTTGTCCGCAACCTGAACAATGTTATTGAATATAGCTAAGTAGGAAAATGATCACTGATGTTAGTGTTTATAATTCCAGAATTTACGAGGGCATTGCTCTTTACAAATATATTATCAATCGTAGATTCTGTTATTCGATTGCCATAACTGCAGACTCGAGTGGGTTTGGTAATAGAATGACTAAGATAGAAAGAATTCTTTAAGTTTAAAAATTTATGAGAGATTGCTTCAGATTGCAAATTGATGTTGAAGTCTCCCGCAACTATGGCATTCGATTTATGAAAGTTGCATAACATGTTATCTAAGTGAATTAAAAAGCTATTGATATTAGTATTAGGTGGTCTATATATTGCATGGACAGAATATACAGGGTGTCCCAGAATTAACTATCTATTTCAATGAAATCGGACAAATTTAATAAAAACTGACATAATTTTGTGTTTATTACTAAATTATGATACAAAAACAAATAGATTTATAAATCATAAGTCAAAACTTTATTGAGACGTTTCAACATGTGCACCGTCTGTATCTCTGCAAATTTCAAATCTATCCTCAGCGCTGCGAAACACATTTTGAAGCATTTCAGGTGTTATCTCCCGCACTGCCAACTGGATGCGTTCTTTAAGTTCAGCTAAACTATTGATATTTTGGCGATAAACCTTTGTTTTTATGAAACCCCATGCAAAGAAATCCAGGGGTCAAATCCGGAGAACGCGGAGGCCAAGGTCGAGGTCCTCCACGTCCAATCCACCGATTCGGAAGGCGTCTGTTGAGGTATTCTCGAACAATTAGAGCATAATGACATGGTGCTCCATCTTGTTGAAACACAACATTATCAAGAATGCCATCATCAAGAAGCTGTGGTTCGAGAAACTGCTGAAGCATATCAAGGTAGACGGTACCTGTTACAGTTGCTTCCGCAAAGAAGAATGGGCCATAAATTTTGGATTTGGTCATTCCAAGCCACACGTTAACTTTTGGAGAGTCTCTTTGCCATTCTAAAAATAAAACTATGAAAAACTATGAAAAAATTATGAAAATAAAATTATGAAAAAAATTTAGAAATTTATACATTTTTAACACATAAAACATGAGAAACATAAATAAAAGTGTGTTTTTAAAAAATTTGTCCGATTTCATTGAAATAGATAGTTAATTCTGGGACACCCTGTATATTACTTTTGTCTTTTATATTCACAATCAGGTTTTCATTGTCACTATTACATAGAGAAAATACTTCGTTAGAGTCGTAAGTTTGATGCACATACATAGAGATACCACCAATCTGACCAATTCTTACAGTATGATAAGCAACGTAATTATCTATATTATATAGGTTTTTAATACTACTATTTAACCAGGTTTCCGTGAGAATTATAACACTAAATTTGACCGTAGAAGTTTTCAAACGGGCCAATGAGTAGTTATAGTTCCTAAGTAAGCTTCGAATGTTTAGATCTACAGATCTACAGAAGCTAAGGCTAACAAAGACCCTAAGATCCACTCTAAGGTTAGCCCGAGAGAAAGGAAAGAGTAGGGGGTTAAGAGAAGAGAAGAGAATAAGGGGTTAAGTAAGGAGCAACACCTATCATTCGTGGGTTAACTTTCATTCAGAAAAAGAGAAAAAAGACTCACCATCATCATCCGCCGGCCACTGCCGACAAGTCAGAAAAATAGTCGGAGAGAATAGGAGAGGGGTGAAAGATGAAAAGAAGTAAAATAAGAACGCCTACAAACCATGCAAACACAGTCTTAACTCACAGTCATACCATGCAAACTACAAACATGCAAGAAGAGAGTTACAGACATGCAAAGTAAAAAAAAAAAAAAAAGTA
Source organism: Bathynomus jamesi (assembly GCA_023014485.1). Classification (NCBI taxonomy): domain Eukaryota; kingdom Metazoa; phylum Arthropoda; class Malacostraca; order Isopoda; family Cirolanidae; genus Bathynomus; species Bathynomus jamesi. The sequence goes on along the minus strand of JAJOZX010000017.1, from coordinate 1,148,484 downwards.
GGTAAAGTTAAACAAAAAGTGGGTTAGTTTACGCTACGAGCTACATCTACGTTCGTGTTAGTCTAATTTTTTTTTTTTTTTTTTAATTTTATTGCTGGCATCACACGCTGGCATGTCACAAGCTGGCATTCATCGAACAGACTCATCCTCGAGCACCACCACCAGAGCTCCTGTTGCTAACTTTGTTTTTTTATATTAAACAACGTTAATACTTTTAAAATGTCTGTCAAGACGGTTCTTAAACATATTAACGCTGGTAGAATGAACGACTGACGCGGGAAGATTATTCCATTTATCAATTACTTTAAACGTAAAGAAGTTTTTAGCGATAATTGTAATGAAACGTCTGCCACGCAACTTAAATCCGTTATTGCGAGTATTACTATTATCGAAAGTGAAAAATTTGTCAAAATTTACGTTATCGATGTTATTAACGATTTTGAAAACTTCAATAAGCTCCCCCCTTAATCTTCTAGTTTCGAGTGAATACAGGTCTAACTCTTTAATCCTATCTTCATAAGGCTTATTGCGCAATGACGGAATAAGTTTCGTGGCACGACGCTGAACCCTTTCTAACCTATCAATATCCTCACGCAAGTACGGGCACCAAAACTGAACGGCATATTCTAAATGAGGCCTGACTAGGGACTTGTAAAGGGGCAATATAATATCCTTCGATTTAAATTCGAAATTACGCGCTATGAAGCCTAACATCCTATTAGCTTTTGCGCAAGACTCCAGGCACTGGTTCCTAACCTTTAAATCCTTAGATACGTGTACGCCTAAATCTACTTCCTCGTCAACGCTCGCTAACTCCCTATCATCCATAGTGTACGTGTAATTATTGTTGCGAGAACCTATATGCAAAACTTTACATTTGTCTACGTTAAATTGCATCTGCCACTTATCTGTCCACTCCATAATCCTATTTACATCGTCTTGGATCCTATTTCTATCGTCCTCGTTAACAACCTTACCGCCTATTTTAGTATCGTCCGCGAATTTTGACACGTTACTAGTCAATCCTACATCTATGTCGTTAATGTAAATTACGAATAGCAATGGGCCTAACACTGAACCCTGTGGGACACCGCTACCTACATCTAACCACCCGGATTCACTACCATTAACTACGACTCTCTGCCTCCTAGCACGAAGCCATTCTTCTAACCAGTTAGCTACCTGACCGCGTATACCGTGCGCTTTAACCTTCGCAATTAGTCTCATATGCGGAACTTTATCGAACGCCTTTTTAAAATCTAAATAAATAACGTCATCTGCTCTATGCCTATCGTATTCGCGCACTATTTCGTTATAAAATTCTAACAAATTAGTTAAACAAGACCTATGGCGTCGAAACCCATGCTGACTACTATTAATCAAATCTCTACTTTCTAAGTGATCGATAATACGATCCCTAACTACGGATTCCAAAAGTTTACCGACAATTGACGTTAAACTAATGGGCCTATAATTGCTAGCTACTGCGCGGTCGCCTTTTTTAAAAATAGGCGTGACGTTAGCTAATTTGAAGTCTTCAGGAATAATCCCCGTTTCAAGTGACTGATTAAAAATCTTCGTTAAGGGGCCTACGATAACTTCTTTCAAATCTTTCAAATGTCTGGGATAAAAAGCGTCAGGGCCTGGAGCCTTGCTAATTTTTAGCCTATCGATATAATGCGCAATCTCAGCCTCGTAAACAGTTATTTCATCCAAAATAGTCTCGCTACTAAATGGAACGATATCGTCCACGTCGGGGACATTATTTACGTCTTCTACGGTAAAAACTTTCGCAAAAAAGTTATTGAAAATACCCGCCATCGCCTGAGCGTCAGAAGCCAAAGCGCCATTAACATCCACTAGAGGGCCTATGTTATCTTTTACCGGCTTACGATTATTTACGTATTCAAAAAACTTTTTTGGATTATGTTTACTATCCGCAGCTATAAGTATCTCTAAATTACGCTTGGCATTCCTAACTGATCTTTTAACCTGACGTCTAAGCTCGATATATCTATTAAAGTTAGCTGCCGTGCCATTGCGCTTACTAAGTCTATACGCTCTATTACGCTCGTTTCTAAACTCTCCTATTTCCCTAGTCCACCACTTCGGCCTACCACGATTTCTAGCGCGCTTGGGCCTACGGGGAAAGATTTTTATAAATATCTTTTTGTAATACAAAGGCATTAAACTCGTCTTTCGATGAGACCATGCAATTGCCTACACCATATTCCTGTTCTAGATTCTCTAAACTGAATACAGAATTTTTTGGTATTGAATTGAAATGATTAATATCGGCACATATACTATGAAAGTCTTTATTGATGAAAGCCATTTAACAGTAGTTCTCAAACAATTTCACTAAATACAGAATACTGGAATAAGGGGTTACCGCCCAGTTGAGCCGAGAATGGGAAAGTCGACTGGTGAGATTGTATGCGGAGTTATTCGCAGGCCTCCTGTGTGCCGACTGTCGGCTGACGTTTTCGTAGTTCTCATAGCTTCGAATGCTTCTTCACTAACAAGGTGAACTCCTTTGACCGAAGTATTCCGCGTTGGAGGAGTCTCTCTTTCTTTAATAATTAACTTCGCTCCAAGGAAGTAGGCAACTTTCCCGAGTCTCCTCGCTTCTATGAGTTTAGGGAGCTTTTCTTTACGAATTTTACATGTTTCCTCACATACGTCGTCATTGACGAAGATTTTTGATCCTTTCAGCTTTCTTCTGTTTTTTAGTATTAAATCTCTGTGAGTTTCATCCTCACATATTACTTTCATTGCTGAAGTGGGCGTCTTAGATTCAGTCATGTCATTAACTCTAGAATTTGCTTTTTGTGGTGGAATTTGTTTTTTTAATCTAAAAGCACTTTTGATCTTAATATTCCCCAAATTCAGTCTATTTTTTATTATGTCCTCCACCTTTTTCTTCGTTTCGCCGTTTGTTTCTCTATTCATTTCAGATACCCCATTATGATTAAGTTATTGGCACGTGAATTATCGTCTAGGCTGTTTAATTTATTCCTAATTGAATCGTGCTCGTTTTTCATCATCTCCATGCTACGATTATTTTTAGTAAGCGAGTTTAGACTAGAGTTAAGATCCTTTATCTCGTCGTGTGCATACTGAATGCTCTTTTCGAGCTCCACATTTCGTTAAATTGTAATTTAGTTTTCAAAGAGTTCTCCATCCGCTATGACACATTTATGGATTCTCTCTGTGAAATTCTTCATTGTTCTTCTGAAAATATCCAGCGGGATCCTTTTCAGTTCTTCATCTATTCTGCTTTCAAGGGCATTCACATTTGGATAGATGAAACTAGGAGTATAGAGTTTGTTACGCAAATAAACCCAAAGCCAGAAAGCACATGGGGTTAAATCAAGTGACCTCGCCGCCCAAGCCATCTTCCTTCAAGGTTCGTATCCAGAATCCCACGGGCAGCTGCAGAGTAATGTGGCGGCGCTCCATCATGTTGATAAAGCTAATTCCTGCAAACGCCATTAGTAAACTGTGGCAAAACTTTGTCTCTCAGTACCTGGCAATAATGTTTTCATCCATCTTATCTCTCGATATGTCAAAGGAAAAGAGTCCTCAATAACGTCCAAACTGTTAGTGTAGCCGTTTTAGCGAGTTTACCCAATCGTATTTTAGGATTTTTTTTCGCCCACTAGTGAATGTTGTGTTCGTTTCCTTTACTCGTTAAACCGAAGACACATTCACATGAAAATTTGATCTTTCGAAGGAAATCTGGATCAGTGTTGAACTTTTGTCTCATTGTTTCAGCAAACTGCAGCCGTCTATCAGAATCATCGTGGTATATGAGCTGAGAGTAAATGGGTTTGTAATCGTGGTACCTCTGTGATTTCAATAGTTTTGCTACTGAAAATTTGGAGATGCCCAATTCGTGTGCGACTTTTCTCGTTGAAGTTGTTGGATCGACTTGAAAAGTGTCGAGGACATTTTCTTTGTTGTTGTCTCCTGTCGCCGTTACTGGTCTTCCGCTTCTTAAACGATCTTTTACCAGACTCCCTGTTTCCAAAAGTTTGAGCTTCCAGTATCGAAGAGTGGTTGCATTTGGTGGGGGTTTATTATATTTTTGTTGAAATAAACGGGAACTTTTTTCACAATTATTATAAGAAATAGTCGACGATACAAGATACACTTTTTGTTCATTGCTATATTCCATCCTTACTGACATGGCGCTGACTGGAGCCATAGCCCGTCATTCCTTGCCTTGTATAGTTGCTTTGAAGAGTATCGCATACACTGCGATACTTTTTGTTATTAACAAATTATTTGTATTTATAAAATTCTAAAAAAAATTTCCCACCTTGTATATATATATATATATATATATATATATATATATATATATATATATATATAGGGGGTGTTTCAGGAGGAAGGTCAATACTTCGGGAGGTGATAGTATCGGTCATTGTGAGAAAAAAAGTTCATATGAACATGTGTCTAATTCTGAATGGTTCACTGGGGAACACAACCTTTGGTGACTTAGATGTTAGACCTGTTTCTGGGTATATTGAGGTCGCTGATTCTAAAAATGACATTAGTTTTTCTCCATCAGCTCTGCTTATCAAGATATGATTATATCTATATATATTTCTATACAATGTACATAATATTACATAATTGCTGACTGGCAATCACTGTTGTTGTCAATTGAATACAAAAGTATGATGAATGTCAGCAAAAATAGTGTATTAACATCAAACAAGCATAAGGTACGAAAAATATTTCTTAAATTCAAACAAGCTTGAGACACGAACGGCAAAAAAAGTTCTTTCATTGAGACATCTCACATAAACCGCGTTTCTGAGATTTCTTGCGATGAGATGTGCCAGGACATTCGCGTTGGATGCTCCAGCAGTAATCTGCCATCATGTGAGTATCCCATCGTCCGCGGTACTGTTCTTCCATGGTCCTTAGTTCTTGGTGAAATCGTTTACCCTGTTCCTCGCTTAGATCACCGAGGTTATCTGGGAAACGATCCAAATGACTGTGGAGGTAATACAGTTTGATGCTCATTTTACAGCCAAGTTTACAAAAAGAAGAGAGCATATTCTCCACTAGTTCACCGTAGTTATCGGCCTTATAGTTCCCAAGGAAATTCTTCACAACCATACTAAACGATGACCACGCACGTGCCTCAATGTTGTCCATTGAATCTTGGAAACGCGGGTCTTTCATGAGTTCCCGGATTTGCGGTCCATCGAAAATACCTGCCTTCAGCTTTTCCATGCTCAGCGCAGGAAATTTTCTACATATGTAGCCAAAACACGTCCCATCTCTGTTCAAAGCCTTTATAAATTGTTTCATCAAACCTAGTTTGATGTGCAGTGGTGGCAATATGATCTTTTCTCTGTCAACCAAAGCTTCTTTGATGATATTTTTTTGTCCAACCACCATGTTTTCTCTCAGAGGCCACTGTCTTCTCACCCAGTGTTCATCTTTAGCTCTACTGTCCCAGAGACATATAAAGCACGGGTACTTGGTGTACCCGCTCTGCTGGCCCAGGAGAAAATTCACCATCTTCAGATCCACACAGATCACCCATTGGTGGTCTCGGTATGATATCTTTTCTAGGACTAGGGCGACTGTCCCGTGCTCTTCTCTCATACCGACTGAGTGACCAATTGGGATTGATCTGTATCTGTTGCCGTTGTGTAGAAGAACACATTTTAGGCTCCGTTTGGAGCTATCTATGAATAACCGCCATTCACTTGGTGTGTATTCCGATATGCCCGTTTTCATCAGCAATCCGCGCACATTGTTGCAGAAAACTAAATCGTTCTCTTTTGAGAAGAAGGGCAGTAAATCCTTTTCTCTGTCGCGATATAACGTGATTTTGGTTCCCGGCAGCAGTAAATTTTTTTCTCACAGCCTGGAAGCTAACAATTCAGACGATTTCTTCGAAAGACTTAAGTCCCTTATGAGGTCGTTTAATTCGTGTTGACTAAAACCTTCTGCAACTGATGACGGTCCTTCGAAATCACTGTCATTTTGCCCACATATGCTTTCTTTGTCAGTAGCAGATTCATCATCTTCTTGAGGGAGCTCTGGAAGATGGCTGAATGATGGGACAGGTATCTCATCTGAATGTGAAACAGGCCGTCTAGCTGAGTCTATGTCAGGATACGTCCATTTACTCCGGTTACGTCCATTGATGCCCTTTATATTCACCAAACAAAAGTAACAGTCATCACTGTGGTTTCTCTGTTCTCTCCATACCATTGGTATACCAAATTTCAGGCACCTCCTCTTTCCGTTGGTCCATTGCCGCAGATGCTCCGTACACGTTTTACACACAACATGAGGAGCCCATGGCTTATCTTGGTCCCCTAGTTGTACTTTGAAATAGGCAAAATAAGCTTTTTTCACAAAATCAGTAATAGTTTTACTCTGTTCAATGAACGTGTACTCTCCGCAGATAAAACAAAACACATCTGGATGATTTAAACACTTTCTTCGTGATGAAGCCATGTCATTGATGTCAACACCTGTAACAGGAAAGAATTCACGTTAGTACATGTACAATACACATGCAAAACAGCAACATCAGCAAAATCATAGCTACAATTTAATTATACAGATGCATTTAGATTTACGAGCAACTCATAATACCGTTCCAGAAGGTTAATAAAGTAGGTAATGACGTATGCAATATCTCAAAAACTAGAGCTGCTAGAACAAAATGGATGATATTTTCTGAATCAGTGGCATGAAAATATCCAGAATAAGGTCTAAAATCTCAGGCACCAAGAAAAATGTTTTTTTTGTTCCCCAGTGTTATGGAGATAGAGCTGTTTGAATCTGATGCGCGCGCAGCTCTTCCTCCCGCTTCCCTCCCCTATAACCTTGAACCATGTAAGCTGTAATGTAAGCATGTAACATAAGCCAATCGACAGCTGACTGTTGTGAGTGACATTGTTTGGTGTTTGAAGGAGTGTTAAGAATGCCACACACCTTCACACATGCCGAATATGCAGATATGGTGTACCGCTACGGTTTTTGCGATGGAAGTGCAACAGCTGCTGTTGCAGAATACCGTCGACGGTTTCCGAACCGCAGAATTCCGGATCGAAGTGTGTTTACCAGGGTTTTCAGCACATCGCGTGAGATTGGTACACTTCCCAGCGCTCATGTTTCATCTGAACGTGAAGGTCAACAAGATGTGGATGAAATGGAAAACATTCTTCAGTTGGTAGAGCGTAGTCCTACTACTAGCTCACGAAGAATTTCTACACGTCTCGGTGCACCAAACACAAGAGTATGGCGAACATTACGTGAGGAAGGCTTGCATCCATATCATGTACAGCGTGTACAACACCTTCAACCAGGAGACGCTGCCATGCGACTGGAATTTCGTCCATGGGTAAATGCTAATCGCCGATTGCTTCGATTAATACTGTTCACCGATGAAGCTACTTTCACCCGTGACGGTATCAACAACACTCGTAACTCTCATCGGTGGTCAGACGAAAATCCAAATGCCACTGTGGAAACAAATTTTCAACATCGCTTCTCTGCCAATGTGTGGTGCGGTATGATCGATGATCAGCTGATTGGCCCTGTTACTTTAGAGAATCGTCTTACAGGACAAAGTTACCTAGAATTTCTGCAAAATGAATTGCCAGGACTATTGGAGGATGTTCCTTTGGCTACACGCGCTGCTATGTACTTTCAGCATGACGGAGCTCCTCCACATTCTACCCGTCTGGTGATGCAATACCTAAATCAAACTTTCCCTGGTCGATGGATCGGCCGTGCGGTGGTCCCATTCAATGGCCACCAAGGTCTCCAGACCTCTCTCCGTTAGATTATTGTTTGTGGGGGTGGATGAAAAGTCAAGTTTACAAAATAAAGGTGGATACACGAGACGAATTGCTCGCGCGCATTTTGGATGCTGCTGCCCGCATAAAGGAACGTCAAGATCAACTCAGACGAACAACACGCGATCTTCGCACACGAGTTGCAAAGTGCATTGAGGTTGACGGTGGGATTTTCGAAAACGTATTGTAAACTGTAACAAATTTGTCATTTCTGTATCTGATACCATTCAAAATGCCAATGTTTAAACATTAAATGTTAGAAACAGTAATTGGTTTCTCCTTGATTACCATTAACAATGCTTTTGTATTTGTAGATTCATACAGCTTTATTTCCGTAACCATTCCGAATTAGACACATGTTCATATGAACTTTTTTTCTCACAATGACCGATACTATCACCTCCCGAAGTATTGACCTTTCCTCCTGAAACACCCTGTATATATATATATATATATGTATATATATATATATACAGGGGTTGGACAAAATAATATGAACACCTTGATAAATGGCGGTTTTTATTCTTAATATGGAGTTGGTCCTCCTTTAGCGGCAATAGCAGCTGCAATGCGTCGGAGAATTGATTCATACAGCTTTTGGACAGTGGCTAGAGGAATCCTGAGCCATTCTTCGAGCAAACCCTGCTCCAGTTCCTCCAAAGACGCCGGCGGTGGGAATCGGCTTCTGACCTGCTGCTCCAACTGACACCACAGATGCTCGATAATGTTAAGATCCGGGGATTGTGGAGGTCAATCCAAGCGTTCTACTTCACTAACATGCTCTTCAAACCAGTTTTTAACGACCCCAGCGGTGTGGATTGGTGCATTATCATCCTGGAAGACGGCGCCGCCATTGGGAAACAGCGTTTGGACCATGGGATGGACCTGGTTAACCCTACCATGCAGTACTACAGCTGGGCCAAGAGTATTCCACGATATTGCTGCCCAAACCATCACAGATCCGCCTCCATGCTTAACGGTTGGGGTCAGGCAGTCGGGGTCATAAGCATCTTTAGGCTGTCTCCAGACGTAAACTCGACCGGAACATGGAAATAGCGTAAAGGAGGATTCGTCGGAGTAGACTACATTCTTCCACCGGTCCATTGACCAATTCTTATGGTCATTACACCATTTTCTGCGCCGCTCAATGTTGGTGTGCGAAAGGAAGGGTTTGGCAATTGCAGCCCTCCCATGGTATCCAGCTCCATGGAGCTCGCGACGTACAGTTCTGGTCGATACCGGGCTTGCAAGATGCTAGTTAAGCTCTGCAGTCACTTTTGGAGCTGTGGTCTTATGGTTCTTTGTCACAATGCGCTTTAGCACCCGGCGGTCTCGATCACACAGCTTCTTCTTGCGTTCACTATTGCATTTGTCGGTGCTTGTCTTTCCCTGGTTTTGGTATGCAGACATGACCATAGAGACAGTTCCTCTGGATACATTGAACATCTGAGCGGTTTTCGTCACCGATGCACCAGCCATCCACGCTCCGACAATTTGCCCTCTTTGGAAGTCTGACAGGTCTTTCATAACTGCTAATTCATATTTCACTCAGATCTGTAAAAACAACGTGAGGGTTATAACATGACGTATACACTCTCTGTTACGCACTTAAATAGGTTTGCCAGTCATTTGACCGTTTACTTTGTGTCTGAGCAGTCCGTAAAGATAACCGGTGAAATCGGCGGGTGTTCATATTATTTTGTCTAACCCCTGTATATATATATATATATATATATGCGCCTCGATGGTGTAGTGGTTAGCCTTGCTGACTACGAATCCATCGGCCCCGGGATCGAGACCCGGTGACGGCAGTTGGCGTGCAGCAAAACCCAGCTGTTCATCCTTCCACACAATAAAGAAAGTGGTTGGTAGGTAAATGGGTACCCTCGGTGGCCTAGTGGTTAAGACGCTGGGTTGCTCGTGGGACGTGGTTCAGATTCTACGCGAAACTGTAGGTCTAAGGTGGAGTGAAAAGCTTGACCTTCGTCAGAATGAACAATTCGGGGGGAAGTTAACCAAAGGTTAAATATATATATATATATATATATATATATATATATATATATATATATATATATATAGTAAAATCCCTTTTTGCCGGAATACTTTTTAACGGAATTGCCGTTTTTGTGAAATGAAAATGACTGCAAGTGACTCTGCAGGAACTCTTCCTTTATAGAACAGTTCCTGCAGAGTTTTAAGCTTCAAGCTTCAAAACGATCTGTGGGGTCTCCAAAACGATGAGTAATGCCATTTCTTTATATAGAATGATGCCTATGAGCTTTTGATGGATTTTTTTTTTTTTTTTTTGTATACTGTATATGTATAGAGTATTCGTATGACTTGCGTAATTACGCAACCTGTATCATACGTATCCTAATTTATTAATAATGTATTGATATATAATTTATTAATAAAGAGAAAAAATAGAAAGAGACGCATGTTTTGTTTCCAATCATTATTCACTAGTGATGTAGGTCACATCCGCATCCGCATCCGCATCCGCGGAACATCCGCACATTTTCTCACATCCGCATCCGCATCCGCATCCGCACTTTGGACTGCGGATGTCGTGCGGATGTGGACAGTTGAGATAAAATGTCATTAATAAGCGGAAATTATCAAATTCTACTATATTAATAGAACTAGTTCATTGTGCGCAAAAGTGATGCAAGCGACAAGACGAGAGGCTGTTCTTGTATGAAGTTACTCTCTTGCAACCTACTTAGATCCACGTTACAAAGCTAAGTTATTTTCACCTAGTACATTAGAACGAGTTAAATCATCACTTGGCAAAGCAGTTGAAGAGCTTCAATCTCTTGAATCTGCCGCTTCGCCACCCACCAAAAGAATAAAAGTTTCAGTGACAGAACCAACACCTTCAACAAGCAAATCTATCACAGAATCTGTCTCTCAGTTTCTTGAGTCAAGCAGCAATGACGAGACCTACGCGATGTCAAAAGATGTAGTAAAAATGATCGAGAGCTATCACCAAGAAAAACGCCTGGCTGCATGTGACAATCCTATTAGTTGGTGGAAAAATACGCAGAATATCTATCCATACTTGAGTAAACTTGCAAGGAAACATTTAGCCTGTCCTCCAACAAACGTACCAAGCGAGAGATTATTTAGCAGTGCTGGATTAATATATGATGAAAAGAGAAACAGACTGGCAGCAGAAAAGGCAGAAAAATTAATGTTCCTTAAGCATAACCTTCCTATAATTAAGTTTGAACATTAAACGATGAACATCTTAGTTTACTTTATTTTAATTACTCATTTATAAATATGCCTAATAAAACTTTAAACTTAATATAAATAGTTATCAAGCTAATTAAAGATCTCTTTCTATAAGGGTGGAGGTTGGGGAAAGAGGTCGGTGGGGTGCATTTGAGTTGGGTTCACGTCCCGCATCCTGGTAACACAATTATGGTTTCTAATTGTGGCTGAAACTCAACAAAATATAACGAATTTATTTGCAGACGAATTCACTAATTGATTTCTATATTAGTTAGATGCTTGATATTATTTTATATGTTCAGAGAAAAGTACAGCAATTATTGTACAATTAATCAATTATACTACATTATAGCTACATCTCTCTCTATATAATAACTTATTATATACGTTAAACACAACAAATCTCGAATATATCCTAAAAAATAACGAAAATGTAGGCATCCGCATCCGCATCCGCGGATGTTGAAATCAAACATCCTCATCCGCATCCGCATCCGCGGATGTGAAAAAAATGACATCCGCTACATCACTATTATTCACATACAGTATTTTATTTGATAAAATTCTCACGGTAAATTGCCAATTTCCATTTTTCCTGAAAATTCGTTTTTATGGAATGAATTTGGTCCAGACCCATTCTGTAAACATCGGATTTTACTATATATATATATATATATATATATATATAAATTATTTCACGAAAGTAACAAGTGAAAAATATTTATGATGAAAAGAACCACGAAGGAAAGGAAACCAACAATCAAGGAAAGCACCATTCTGTGTTTCCTTTCCTTCGTGGTTCTTTCCATCATCATATATATTATATATATATATATATGCGGCCTTTCTGCGAAATGGGCCTTTTTGGAAAAGAGTTAAGTTGTGATATTTTCGTTAAAGCTAACGAAAATATCACGACTTAACCTAACCAATCGTCAAGAGCGGACGGTTGACCTAACCGGAGATTCAATTAACCTAAATCGGCCTTTTCTTGTAAAAAGGCCTATCTCGCAAAAAGGCCGCAATATATATATATATATATATATATTGCTGCCTTTTGGCGAAATCGGCCTATTTACGTTAAATGAATTCAATATATATGTTTATGAAAATTGAAACATTATTCCAATCAATACAGTTGAATAACTCTGACAAATGGACGAAAAGGGCAGTGGCCGACTGTCCCGTTCTAACGGAATATTGATGTTGTTTTACACGCGTGTGTAAATCCTTTCCTGTCTGACCTATGTAAAAGGAATCACATTGTTTACAACCAATTTTATAGATAATGCATGAATTATTGGTAGGATATTCTTTATTATGACATTTTTCTCTATATTGTCATATGAAAATACTACATTAATGTTCAAAAGTTTAAGTACATTAGCAATGCCTAAAAAGCCTGGGAAAAATGGAAGTAAACCCTCGTCCAACGCGGGGGTTAGGTTCCTGGAGAAAAGACGCGTTAGTTAAATCCGCGTTGGACAAAATACCTTATGGGATAAATGGGGATACGTGAACGCGGCCGCGTAAAGTCTCCCATTAATACTTAGATACGTAGATTTTTCATTCACACATAAATGAATTTCCCTACCTATATTGTATATGAGATAAGAACATAATAAAATCATGAACATAATAAAATCATAAACATAATGATATTTACATATGATAAATAAAAATATATTAAATGAAAATAGCACGTATCTTTTCTTCACTCTTTCGGGTGGTGCATATGGTAGACTCATTCACGTGATACTCGCGGCCGAGTGATGTTATGCTCAGAATCTCAATATACGCAAGAAACTCGTTGCATTCACGTCGGATTGAATACATCAAAGAAAAAGAGGCAACTATTGTATTTTCAGCCAAAAACCAAAACTTAAACCTCAACTGGCAGAACTGAGCGTACACTTTTTAAAGCCCTTAACATGTCCGTTTCATGATGGAATTGAACTCAGAATGGTCCCCTGAGATCTTTTATGTTACACACAGACCGTGCATAGAAAAAGGAACTCTTCTGGGAAAATTAAATCCACTATAGTTCGAATAAGTAATGGTAAATGACAAATACTATAGTTTTTCTTTAGTCTACAAAAGAATTTGCGCTGAAGTGACTTGACCTGACTTGAATTTGTGCTGACCTGACCTGAAATGACTTGACTTTATCTTTGGGGACGAATGTGAGGTCAAGGGGGACTATAAAAGGGGGAATCATGAAGAAAAAATATTAGTTCAGTTACATTAAAACAAAAAATTTAAAGGACAAATAAAACAAACAATTCATTCTATGGGATATAATGCCCGGTTAGGTTAATTGGATGCCCGGTTAGGAAAATAGCTTGGTTGTCAGGGGGCCAAGACTTTTTAACCAGCTTCCGAAGAACCTCAGAAACGTTACAGGGGTCAAAGTTGAAGTCTTCAAGAGAAGACTAGATGTCTGGCTCAGGACGGTACCAGATGAGCAGGGTGAACCTGGCTATGTACGGTGGAGAGCGCAAGAAAGCAACTCGCTCCTCCACCAAGCCAGACCTAGAGGCGGGGCCACCAGCTTGACCTTCGGGTGAAGAGAGACCAACGCACGGAACAGCAACGAGGTTAACGAGGTTATACTGAAGAGAGAGAGAGAGGGAGAGAGAGGGAGATTCATCAAGATGCACCGCAAGTTTGTGTTTCCTTTCCGAAGCAACACATACAGTATACATCCGTTCTTATCACAAATAGTATCATATCACCTCACTCTTGCTCTACACAAAGTGGACCGAGAACTCGGAATCCGCGCAATTTCAAACGTTCTGTTTATACCGTTCTGTTTATTTATTTCCTCGTAATATTAAAATAGAAAACAAATGAAAAGCAGTTTGCGTAACGTAACAACTATTTCCTTGTAGCTAAATAGTAGTCAAACCATAAATGTTTCAGTAACGTAAATTATAATGTTTGAATAAACGAATTAATAAATAACTTATAAAAACATGTAAGTTTTTTCTTGCAATCAATTTTCACTCAATCAAAAAAAAAGAGAAGTTTAGTTCGTATTTACAAGAGCGATAAGGTAAAAACGACCGAAATAATATTTCATTGTGTTTTAGCCCTGTGACCTTTACAAAATAAAATGTCTACCAACCGACATAATTCAAGACACAGTCAGAAATTTATTTTAAAATACAATATTATACAATATTGTGTCTATATATATTACTTACTTACTTTGTGTTACTTTGTGTGGGTTCGAATGACGGTTCAAGATCGACCTGCGGTCGACCCCTCTGCAGCATCCAGCCTCATTTGCGGGATTTGGTAAAGGAGGGAATTGCTGTCTGATCTCCTCCTGCCCTCGTAGCCAGGCACGCATGGCTAGTCAGGGACTTTGCACAGGAATCTGTCCAGCTGGTTCTTGAAGTTATTCAGGTCGGTGTGCTGGAGAATCCTTACTTCTCTCAATAAGGCATTGAAAAGCTTTGGGCCTCGTATTCTGAGGGTATTCTCCATCCTCGTTTTCATGGCCCCCTGTCCCACAGCAGCTGGGACTGTACAAAATCTGCCTCTTCTCTCATTCCAGTTTGTTTTTATTTCATTTCTAAGGTTAGGGACAAAGCCCTCAAGTATTTTCCATATGTATATTATTGTGTACCGCTCTCGCCTTCTTTCGAGAGAGTAGAGTTTCAGGGATTGTAGTCGAGACCAGTAGTCTTCACCTTCCGTTTCTTTTATCTTAGACGTAAAAGTCCTTTGTATACTTCAGTGTTCGCAATGTCTCGTTTTCTGTATGGGCTTGTGAATACTGAGCAATACTCAATTATTGGTAGGACTAGACTCTTTCATAATTTGAGCATGATGTTTGCTTTTCTGCTGCGGAAGCTCCTGCAGATGATTCCCATTATTTTTCTATCCGTTGTAATTTTGATGTTGTAGTGCTCTCTAAATTCTGTATCCGACGACATTATTACTCCCAGATCCCTGACTTGTAGATTTGGTGTTATCTGTTTGTCTTGCAGAGTTTCGTATCTTTTATTCTGCAGCTCCTTATTACTACCATATCTTAGAAGTTGGAATTTTTCTTCGTTGAACTTCATATTGTTGTCTTCTGCCCACTGGAATAATGTTTCAATGTCGTTTTGTAATTTTCTTATGTCACCTTCGTTCACTATTTCCTTACATATCTTTGTGTCATCTGCGAAACATGATACAATACTGTCCTTAATATCTGCATCAATATCTGCAATCATTATTGTGAACAGTAAGGGAGCTAATACTGTCCCTTGTGGGACAGAGCTCACGACTTCCGAGATTTCCGATTTAACTCCGTTTACCACCACTCTTTGTGTTCTTTGCGTCAAGAAATTAAATATCCATTTTCCTAGCTTTCCAGTAATTCCTGTATTCTTAAGTTTGTGTGCTGTGATTCCATGGTCACATTTATCGAAGGCTTTAGCAAAGGCCGTATATATTACATCTATGTTTTGTCCTCGACACAATGTTTCCAATATTTTCTCCTGGTGGTCTAGTAGCTGTGATTGGCATGATCTTCCAGCCCTGAAGCCATGTTGATTTAGGTTGTATAAGTCTTTTTCTTGTAGGTAGTAAGTAGTTTTGGCTCTAATTATACGTTCAAAGCACTTTTCCTCCGTAGTAAGCATAGCGGTTTGGCAATACTCTCTTTACATTTCTTCAGAAATGTGGCACTCCATGTATCTGGCCCTGGCGCTGAATTGTCTCGCATCTGTGATAACGCCGTAATTGCATCTCCTTCCGTGAACTCGAAGCCCATTAATATGTTTTTGCCGGAATTTATTCTTGGTTGATTTGTATCTATGTCAAAAAATTCGTCTGGGTTTCCCATTTCCATCTCGGACTCAGGGGTGCTAAACACAGTTAAATTGTTACCTAAGCAGTTCGCTTATTTCTTTCGGGTCATTTGGGTATTCGGTTTCCCCGTCTATCAACGTCTATCAATCTTTACACTACATTTTCCTTTTCGCAAAAGTGTAGAAGTATTTTGGGTTATTTTTTATGTTTTCTGCTACCTTGTTTTCCTCCTCGTTTGTCTTATGTATGAATGTTTGCTTTAGGTCCATTTCTATTTCGCCAGGTTTCCTCTCTAGTTTGAGTCCCTTTACATCAGTTCTGCATCTGTAGAGATGTTTTACAGTTTGTCTTCGTTGCCTGAATAGTGTCCTGATTTTCCTCTCGAGCTTGCTACGGTTTCTTTCCTGTCTCTCTGGAATATGTTTCAGTATTATAGGTTTGGTTTCAGTCTCTATTATACAATACATAGTATTTCTTGTGAAGTCTTCTCGTGAAGTAGCAATTCCCAATTTACTTTTTTTAAATCTTTATTTACGTTTTCCCAATTTACTTTTTTTAAATCTTTATTTACGTTTTCCCAATTTACTTTCTTTGAATTTATGTTTAAGCCTTCAAATATTCCTTCTGACTCTCTAGGATGCGTTTTCGCACCTCTGGGTGCTAACTTCAATTGTATAGCGATGAGGTTATGGTCGAAGAACTTTGTGTGCGTTACTTTTTTAATTATTATTATCGTGCTGTTATTTGTCAAGATTAAATCCAAAACGTTCTTTTTTCTCGTGGCTTCACAGATTTCGTGGGTAAGGGCGTAATGTTCCATAATATCTAATAGCATTGTTGCTTGAGTTCTATCATCTTTTGTAATGGTGCCATGAAACTTCTCGACATATATAACTTCGTCATTTTTCTTCCATGTTATGAATGGGAAATTAAAATCTCCGAAAATTAGAATATTTGTTGCTGGAGTTTCAAGTAATTTTAATATGTTTTCTATTTCATTTGTAGCAAATTGGAATTCACTTTTTGTGGTGTTTGGTGGTCTGCAGATGTTCATAATGGTTAGGTTCAGTTCTTTTACTTCTAATATAATAACTTCGACTGTGCTGTTTGATTTGTTTATCTTCATTTCACATGTGTATGTTTTTCACGTAGATGCAACACCCTCCCCCTCGTCTAGCCACTCTGTCTGATCTGTGTATGTTGTAGTCCAGTATATATATAATATATATATATATATATATATATATATATATATATATATATATATATATATGTATATATATATATATACTGCTAAATGCTAGAGAGACCAGCGTAACCAGCCATTACAATATGGTGTTGGGGCTACAGCCCCATGTTAGGTTCAGGGATGAAATCCTCATTTAGTGAATATTATATATATATATATATATATATATATATATATATATGTGTGTGTGTGTGTGTGTGTGTGTGTGTGTGTGTGTGTGTGTGTGTGTGTGCCTATTAAAATACACAGAGTAAATAAAGTCCATAAAATTGTAAAACTTTATGCAAGTTATATATATATATATATATGGGATGATATCTCATATATTGGAATCTTTTTTTTTGTGGGTTTGCATTATATATATATATATATATATATATATATATATATATATATATATATATAATATATATATATATATATACTGTGTATATATGGCCCCTGAATAATGAAATGTAATCATTTAGAATATGAATTACTTCTTGAAGAATCTTTAAAACCATTCTACTATTCATATAAAAAAAAAAGAATGGGAAGGTGAAATCGATGTAATGGGCATAAAGCCCATTTTCCTATTTGTAGGCATTACTTATCGATCGTAAGCCTTTGTTGCTGCCTGAAAATGCATTAAAAACCCCCTCCATAAATTTCTGCCGACGATATAGGAACAACTGCTGCCGAGGATGACAAACTCTCTTTTCAT
The DNA here is from genome assembly GCA_023014485.1 of Bathynomus jamesi. NCBI lineage: Eukaryota > Metazoa > Arthropoda > Malacostraca > Isopoda > Cirolanidae > Bathynomus > Bathynomus jamesi. The sequence goes on along the minus strand of JAJOZX010000017.1, from coordinate 1,130,639 downwards.
TCCCTCTTTACGATGGTTTTGGGAGAGGTTCGAATAAGGTCGGGATTCACCCCTGACCCCTCTATGATTTTCGGCCCCGCACCCCCGTACAAAGGGGATGGGAAGGCATTCTCCGCGCGAGGAACGCCCCGAACTTCATAAAGGATCTATAAAGAATGATACGCGAAACGAGGGATTTATTAATCGTTACTAAGCGTTAAGAGAATTCTTTTTATGGCAATCAAAGCGTTGCCTCAATTCACTTACGCGTTAATTCAAATTAACGCTCCCGTTCGTCTTAATAAGCATCCAGGAAGAGTATTTGAAATTGGCCTGTTTTCTTTTTTATCTCCGACCTATAAAAGGGACTGTCAGTTTTTGTTTAAAAATACGAAATAAATAAATATTAAAACGGCGAATAATAATAATCACCTTCGTTCACTCCAACTAACGTGGCCCATTGCGATAACTCCTGAATTATTATTAGCCAGCGCCATAGGGAGCCGAAACCCCGACTTCGGTGTCTTCACATCGATTATGGGAGAACGCGGTGTTATCCACTCAACTACGGGCGCTGGTAAAAAGCGAGTAACGGATTAAAAAACTGTTGCATCATGTAAAAGCATTAGTTTGCACGAATCATAAAATGCCTTCGAAATACGCAATGTTCTGGATACGACAGCAGTGATTTGTATAAAATACTGCGATTGTATCACTGCGACTCTGAATTGATACACAGAGGACATCTGAACTTTTCTTGTCGCTCGTCTTTCAGCGAATGACGTCATAGAGGGTCTCAACTCCAATTTTTTCTGTGTAACAGAAAACAGTGAAATCATTTGAAAACTAGTTAATTGAAACTAGAAATTTCATCGGTACATCTAAGCATGAAAAGGGTCTATAGAGCAGAGTTCTCGTACTCATTTCGGCTACGTGCCGCAATACGACATGTAGGCTTTCCTGCGAGCATATATATATATATATATGTTAAATTATTATGAGAGTTACGCATTTTCTAACATTTGTTTATTGCATGTTTGTGCTAATGATTCATATTGAAAAGCGAATATTTTTAATAACCTCAAATTTCTCTTCATTGATATGTGGTGTACATTTCATTCGACTCCGTACGAGCCCCACCGAAAACGTTCGAGGGCCACGTGTTTGAAACCCCTGTTATAAAATTCAACGGAAGGCGGGTCCCCCTCATCAGTTGACCTTTGTACTGTTCTCAGACACGTTGGAGCCTCCTTTCCAGTTTGTATTAACCGGTTTTGGAAAACTTTGACCACTTACGGGCATTGCACTGAAGCAACGCCTTCCCCAGTGACACCACTGGGAAAGGAGTCAAGTGACTGTTTGTCATTCAACCAACTGGGGATCGATACAAAAATTAATGGAAGTAATTCGATCAGGAAAAAGATCTCAGTAAAATTTTTTTTATTTATATATATTTATATATATATATATATATATATATATATATATATATATATATATAATATATATATATATATTATATATTGCAGAAAAACATGAAAAGAATTTTCTTTTCGTCTTTCTTTAACCGAAGTTCTGTTTACATCAAAGAATAAAACAAAACTTTTGTAAACTCCATAAAATACTTCCTTCGAAATAACTTGTCAAATGTGAGTTGTGTAACGTTGTTCTACCACAGTGCTGAAGATTAATTCCCTTTCATTATTCGTTATGACAAAGTGCTATAGAGTTATAGAACTACGGGCTAACAAAGACCTTAAGATCCACTCTAAGTTAGCCCAAGGATGAAGTAGAGATAAAGAAAAGTAGCAAACGAAAATAAAGAATATCGGAAACTTATACTATGCTTACACTTATAAATGTGTAAAGCTTTCACGCGGGAATAGTAGTAATAGTAGGAATAGTAACTATTAACAGAAAATTGTCGTGAAGGAGGATTTATTGTAAAGTAGGGAAAAGTATAATGAAAAGGACAACTTTCAAATTCATTCTCATCTTGTGGTACACTTATTTCAAGTACCCAGTTACGTATTAATGTGAAAAAATAAAGGAAATTGAAAATAAAGGAAAGCATGAAAACTAAATTACTTAATGTAATCTTCACCATGAATTTTTCAGATTTTTTATCTATTTATCATATACAAGAAAAGTCATCATTTCATCGGGGTATCATTTCTTCTATGAATGCCAAAAGCCACCATACTGAGAGAATGACTTTTTAATACTAATTATTTATATTGCCATCCTTCGCATTTGGACTTAGTTAAGGAAGTACTGATCCAGAGACACCTCTAGCTAGTTAGTACACCCTACTTTAAAAATTCCCCCGAAAGTGTATAGCATGTATAAGTTTTCTTCTTTTTTTTTACCGTCTGTTAGTTCAGATCTATGCAGCTAAAATAGCTGTATAACCTATTCTTGGATAAGTGTTCGTCACGGTCCCCACGGGAAGGCTATTCTACCTCTCGACCATAAGTGAGAAAGGCCCTCGCAAAGTTCATTTCAATTTTTTTGGCCTCTTATTTTAAAACCGTTGTTTTTCGTAATGTTCCTTTTGTCCACGTTAAAAAAGTTATAATTTACGTTGCCAAAACGACTTCAAATTTCAAAAACCTGAATTAATTGGCCTCTTAAATGCCTAATTTAGAATACATACAAATTTAGCTCTCCGAGTCTGTCTTCGTATGGTTTAGTACCGTAATGTATTACGAGAAATTATGAGAAATGAAATCCAATACTCAATGAGCTTTACTGCTCACAACTGAACATTGTTTTGAGAACTTTAAATTCTTCGTAACAATGACACGTAAATCTTTTTCCTCAGAGGCTTCGTTTCACGCAGTATTTCCCATAGTATAAATAAATTCACTGTTGTGACAATCTACGTATATGCATGACTTTACATTTATCTACATTAAATATCATTTGCCACTCATTAGACTACCCTACTAAATTATTCTTCTTCTTCTTCTGCAGCATTATTAGTCCCATTTATATGGGGTCGCTGTTGCGGATACTTCTTCTCCACTCCGCCCGATCCTGCGCCATCTCCTCCGTCAGGTTCTTCTCGCTCATATCCATCATGATGCGATCTCTACACCTCATCCTCGGTCTTCCTTTCTTCTTCCTCCCGGGCATTTCCATAGATAACACTCTCCTCCCAACGTAGTTCTCGTCCCTTCTCATTACATGTCCATACCATGCCAGTCTTCTCTCTTGAGCCTTCTTTGGTCCGCATGTCATCCTCTCTGGTTTTGGCAATAAATTTTGCGGCCGGATGCCCTTCCTGACGCCAACCCTCCTCTTTTATCCGGGCTTGGGACAGGCTGGGGAATGGGCTGGCTTGCCCACCCCCAGGCAGAGTTATCTTACTAAATTATTAAGATTATTTCTATCTTGAGAACTAATTGATTTACCACTAATTTTAGTATCGTTGGCAAATTGAGAAATTTTACGTAATAAATTGACGTCAAGATCATGGAGAGAGAGAGAGAGAGAGAGAGAGAGAGAGAGAGAGAGAGAGAGAGAGAGAGAGATTCATTTCACATAACTCCCCCCTCCCCCCAAAAAAAGAGTTAAAGCCTTCCGTTTCCTTCCTCGTTTTTGACACCATCAGTTTGATGACGTCACATGAGTTGTACGTAGCATATATACCATTTCCGGGAAGCTGAAAAAGATCGTGAATTAAAAAGCTAAACAAACCTAATTTAACCTAACCTATAATTTGGTGCTTCACCGATTTTTCATTCAATGATTTTTTTTGGTTTAGTTAAAGGATAGGATTATATCGTCGCGTCAAAATAAGTTTCGATGCATTGATCTCTCATTGATCTGATCGTTCGATCCAATTTGATGTCCAGAATATTTTTTCAGATGTTCTCAAATAAGTTCTCAGTGTCAGCAAAGAACGCAGCAAAGAACGCCATAAATTTAGGTTAACCTATTTATTTCCGTTCAAATTCAACTCGTTATGTGAATATGAATACATCATGTTTTGTTTCATTTGAGTGATAATAATTTAAAAATTCGTGCAATTTTTTAAATTGGTTGACTTTCTTTCGCTCGGTGATTAGGGATTAGACTCAGAACGTGAAAGGTCCCGGGTTCGACTACTAGGATCTACCGCCGAAGTTGAAATTAGGCTAGCCACCTATTCTGTGATTGTCGAGCTCCGATGACGACTCTCGACGTTCACGTCACACACACACACACACACACACACACACACACACACACACACACACCGCCCTCCGTGTGGAAAAAATAGGGGTTCCAAATGTTACTGTACTTTCTTTATTAATGGTGTATTATAAGGAGTTAAAATTTTATTAGACAGAATGTCTCTCTGAATAATAATATTTCGGGTTGTTTCGCCTACTTCTTAACGACAAAAGACCACGTGACGGCGGGAGGTACACCTTTACGTGCATGGAATCCGAATAATCTATATGAATAGCTACATCATCTGGACACAGAGTTCGGTCCTCCCTCCAACTACTTAACAGACCCAACGTCGCTTATCCTCGCGGATCTAACGGAAAAGAATGTCGCGACATCATCAGTCACTTTAACCTAATACTTTAAACATTACTTTCATAACTAATGACAACAAATCATAGATAAAGGATCAGACGAAAAGCAAACGTTCTCTATTGTAATTTCAGAGAAAGATCGTTCTGTCATGGTTTCAGTCTCCCTTGCCCTTATTTCATGTTCTGACTGCATGGCAAATATAAGGATAATACTCGTGCATCGCATTTGGTGAACGAGCAGTTACAAGGAAACCTCATATCATAAGAATTAAATTCTCAGAAAAGAGTAAGGTATAATAAAGAAATGCAAATATTATATTGCGTCTTTGCAGGGTCTTCCTTCTTTGTAGCATTTTAAGCTTTCTCTAGAGCTCCGGTCCAACAAACAAATTCCTTTCATTAAGGAAATGTACAAGGATGCATCATACTGTCATCATAAACTTGAAGCCTTGGAAATCATTTAATTTGGCTTCTCTTTTATTCATAAATCTTTTTCATACGTACAATTTAGCTTATTTCGGTAACTAGAGAAGAAGGTTTTTACTTTGAGGACTGAAAGCGGCAATTATATTTTTGTACTTTTTATGTACATATTTGTTTTTTTAAATTCTGAATGTGTTTTAAACGCCATCTTTAAGTAACGAAGTAGGCTCTCTACTTTCAGAATTTTTTATTTAAAAAAATCGTTCAACCATTTATACACAGCCTCAGTTCAAAGTATTAGGCATACATACATACATACATTACATTATCAAAAATCTCATTTCTGAAGGATGTGAGGTGAGAAGACAGCATACAACCCGGCTGTAAAGTACCCGAGACAATGAAAAGGAGAAAAAACAGAAAGTAAGGCGTCCCGTGAACCAACATCCCCACCTCCTCTAAATGGCAACATTCCACACCTGCAGCGCTTCATACACCTTGCGTGGTGGCGCCCCCAGTCCTTGTCAAAAATAAAAGAGATGGAGTCCCCAACTTACATACTTCATTCCAACCGACTTGCAGCCACTTCTCGTGAATCACACCTATCAAGTTCACGTTTATACACACAATCATTCACCATGTCCATCTATTTTCGTCTCGGCCTTCCTCTCCACCTTCTACATTCGCAAACATTCTTATATACACTTCTACAGCTATATCATCTTCCATTCTTTCAACATATCCAAACCACCTTAACACATTCTTCAGTTTTCACTTCCACTGACTTCTGAGCACCACATCTTTCCAGGAATACACTATTTCTTACTCTATAAATCCGACGCACGCTACGCATATTTCTTAGGTTATCCATCTCAACCACTCTTACTCTTGACTTCTCCCTTTCATGGCATGTCACTGTTTCACATCTAGACAAACTTGTCGGTTCTAACATACCTTCAGGGCCGGATTAAGGTTGCGCGGTGCCCCTTCCCTCGGTTACGAACATGGGCGTCGTGGTTAGGAAAAATGAAAATGTAGGTCGGCCATTAGGTCTGGATACACTTTAGTGTGCAAAATGAAGAAGTGAAAATTCCATTAAAAAATCGCAAAATTGCAAAAAAAAAATGACAAAAATGATGAATTGCAATATAAAGATCAGTGATTACGGGTTACTAGCTCGGGCGAAAGCGTCAATAATCTGCAGCGCAATCGCAACAACGGCTGCAGCGACAGACACTGTGATCATGACGTGCACAGTGGGCTTGTGCGCGTGGGGTGTGCTGCGATATGCATTCGCAGCGCGGGGCCCCCGAAAGCAAGGGGCCGGCGGCATATGCCGCTTTTGCCATATGGTTAATCCGGCCCTGCATACCTTCATGTAAATATCTCACAGTATCTCGATCCGGTCTCCGCTTTCTCACAACCGCTTTCAGCGCAATCGCCAACTTTCTTCCTTAATTCACTCTACTGTTAACTTCATCCGCACTCGTACCTCTTTTGTTTAATACACATTCCATTCAAAACTCATCCGCTACCTCCCTCACCATTAACTTTTCTATTCTACAGTAATTCTTTCGTGACTCACCTTTTTACCATTGACTCTCTTACATTCTCCACAGAACCTCACTATACGGGATTATCATATTTCCCCAACACCTCATCCTCCGGACCCATACCAAGGTTCTCATTCATGTCTACTGTCACAAACATTTTGTAACATTCAGGCACCCTTCCGATCACACTATCAAGCTCTTTCCAGAAACCTTCTTTCTCATCCTCACATTTAAACTCACACAGCGCATATCGAACCACTACCGCTACTTTCATTCTCGCAAACTTACTCGTAGATTTCACAAAGACAACCCAGGAATTGACACACGAGAAGTATTAGGCACCTCCATTAAATTAGAACAAGAATAAAACTTTAATATTTCGTACAATTTCCATTAGCTTTTACTACTTCTTTAACCCTTCGAGGCATATTGTTGACACAAGCCGCTTGCAAATGTTACTGCCGATCCTGTCCATTCCTTATTTATTTTTTCATGTATTTTGGTGAAAATTTATGGTTTAGAATATTTTTTCTTTGAATTCATAAATGTTTAATAGGATTCAGATCTGGAGACTGAAGAGGATAGAGAAGACAATGCACTTGTTCTTGTGATGTATGACACAAAGCATTGTCATGTTGGAAAAGAGCGTTAGATTTAATCGATCCTGGTGCACGGAGGACTTCAAAACCCTTCCTCTCATGTTTGTACAGGTTGGAGGGTTCATTCGGCTTTCACATGAAAACATTTTAGGTATGGGGCAATTACAGTTAAAAAATAATTTGGTACAATTACAATGTTACAATTACAATTACTGCAGTTGGTAACTATAATTGATGCAACTACAATTATATTGAAAAGTTATTAATTTCAATTACAATTACTTTTCATAGAAACACCAAATATAAGTGAAAAGAAAGGAAAAAATACCATTAATTTACAATCTTAACTTTTTATTTCCATACCCATTTACCCATAACATGAATATTATTTTATTTGAACACGTATTTAAATCACAGTTCAATTAGCAGTCAGTGTAATATCAGCGAATTGTTCAACATTCATTGGGTTCATTCTCATTGTCACTGTGACCGTAATTCATTTCATTTATAATTACAATTACATTTTTAGTTAGTCAATTACAATTACACAGCAATGACTCGCAAAAGTTAAATCAATTACAGTCATTTAATATTACAAATTATAATTACTAGGGACCGACTGAAATTCGGTTTCGGTTTCGGCCCGAAAGTAAACTTGACCGAACTGCCCTTCGGGTTCAATGGAATCGGAGCGCCTCTTTTCTACTGCAGGCAATATCATCAACATCAAACGAGCGAATTTGACCCCAGTAAACGCTGAAGATGTCATTCTCCTTTAAAAAAAATTGAAATATTTGAACTTTGAATATTGAATGAATCGAAATGTCTCATTTTTCTTATTAATTTGCATTAATGAACATTGATATTTTTGAAATGTTTTTTGTTTTCTTTAATTACGTTTTTGAATGAAAAGGAATAATAAAGCGATTGAATTACATTACGTATAAAGTATTAGTATTTCATTTTATATTACAATACTTTCATATAAAGTACTCTACTTTCGGTTTCGGTTTCGGCCGAAAGTCGAGCCAACTTCCGGTTTCGGTTCCGAAAGTGCCGAAGTACTTTCGGTCGATTCCTAATAATTACCCCATGCCTGAACAGTTTTCTAAGTCCTGATGAGGACGTGCATCGTCAAATCATGATGCTGTCTCCTCCAAAACTGAATGTCGGCAAAACACAATTATTACTCTAGGCCTCTCCTACTTTCCTACAACGAAAGTTGGATCTAAGGTCCCAAAACCTTGGAAAATAAAAGGGGATTATTGGACATAACACACAAATAAATTATAACTCAACGAAAACACTTAATGGTGAAAAGGGTAATCATATTGTCCGCCAAGACTTTGATTTAATTACCCCATTCTTACTTTCGTCAGACCAAAGCATTTTAGCTCAATCCTCAAAGATAGTAGAAAGATCAGAGGTCAGTGCGCCATAACCGTCTCACGCAAAGCATGGAGTAACTTAAGAGGGACGCTTTGTGAAGCGGGTGGAGAAGTGAAGGGTGGAATCAGCGGCATATGAGTGGATGGATATGAAGTATGAAAAATAAATTATTGATAACTAAAAGGAAGAGAGTGGGTGACAGTACAGAGCTCTGAGGAACCCCACTATTACTTTAGGAGAAGAACAGTAGCCATCTACAACCACAGTTATAGATCGGCCAGAAAGGAAATCAGAGATGAAGGCAAAGATAGAAGGCTAGAAACTGAAGGAGGGCAGTTTGGAAATTAAAGATTTGTGCCAAACTCAATCAAAAGCTTTTTATATGTCTAGCGCAATAACAAAGGTTTCACCGAAATCCCGAAAGGAGGATAACCAAGATCAGAGAGATATGCAAGAAGATCGCTAGTAGAGCGTCCCTTGTGGAACCCATACTGACGATATGAAAGAAGATTGTGAGTAGAGAGGTGTTTAAGAATCTTCCTATTGCATATAACAGAAGTCCGTATCCATAAAATATTTACTTTATTCCATCGTACTTTACCGAGATACCCCCAAGGGAAAAAATCTAATAGTGTTACGCCATTAGATTTTTTCTTTGAGGGCATCTCAAGTCAGTGGTTTACTCATCACGTTCACACACCATTGATCACTTGAAGAAAAGAATTTACGAGGAATGTGTCAAAATTAGTGAGAATATGTTCTCAACTGTTGGATCTAGCAAACTAACTACGATTCACACGTGCAAATATCATTCCGGTAGGCAGTTCGAACATTTAATTCAATAAAATAAATATCCTCTGAGTAAGGACTTTGGTTACACCATGTATTTAGTTCATCGAACAAAATGTGCGTATTTGGTTTTTAAACAACAATAACTGAAAATGTCTAACCGAATTTCCTGATGTTTTTACATTAGAATTTCTTTATTTAACTACTAAATAATCACTTATGTTCATTATATTACATACAGAAATAAATCTATACAATTTTGAATTCTTATACCGGATTCGAAATGAAACCTTTCTTAAGGTTAAAAACCTTATATTTGCACTTATGAACTTCCTGTTTAAAAAAAAAAAAAATCAAACTAAAATAACTAATATTAACCCTCTATTCGGGGGAGGGGATGGTGTATACGGGGCACGGACAAAAACTCACTGGACAAAAACTCACCAGAAAAAACTCACCACTTAAATGCAAAAGAGGACAAAAACTCACCAGACAAATGTTTTTGCGAAATACATACACTCTAGTCTAGATCTTAAGCTCTTAAGATCTCAAGATTTTAGATTCATTGTAGATAATTACTCTTCATCTTTCAAATTGTTCATCTTTCAAATTGTTATGTTTTTAACCAACCAACCGATATTAATTTTTCATCAACCTACCAATCTTTTGTTATAAATTAATGCCCAGTTAGGTAAATTGAATGCCCGGTTAGGTCAATTGAATGCCAGGTTAGGTCAGTTGAATGCCCGGTTAGGTCAACTGTACGTCCTTGACGATTGGTTAGGTTGTCATGATATTTTCGTTAAAAACACATTAATTATTTAAAGTACTCTAACATGTTTGTTTTTCATTTCTCCGAAAAAAGAAAGTTATTTTTGAAATCAGTGACCAAAACTACATTAGTATACCGATTCGGTTAAAAACAACAATTTAAAAGATGAAGAGTAATTATCTACAATGAGTCTAAAATCTTAAGATCTACAGTAGACTACAGTGTAATCAGTGTATGTATTTCGCAAAAATATTTGTCTGGTGAGTTTTTGTCCTCTTTTGCATTTAAGTGGAATTTTTGTCCGGTGAGCTTTTGTCTGGTGAGTTTTTGTCCTGGATTCGGTGTACACATGTCCTTCGGAAATATAATTTATCCCTGTTTGTCATTCACAGCAAATTTCTACAACAACAAAATGAAGCCAAAAAAAAAATCATTTGTTAATTGTTATAGTTTAACCACTGCTTTATTTGAGCTAAGCATAAAATGATGAACTAAACGTGTTTTGTTATTTTAAATAAGTAATTTATTTTCTGTGTGCTGGGAAAACCCTTCAGAGGACAGTACTGTAGTACTATTTCAGATATTTCAGCTTCAGTTAATTCTCTTGTTTTTACCATTTTTTACACTAATTCCCCATCTTTACCACTCTAAAATGAATGTAGAAATTGGATCCAAAAGATTTTTCCAAATGTTACTCGACAAAGATGAAGTCATCTTGAAAACTTATAACTCGTATAAAATATCATTAGGTTAAACTTACGAACTGTTTAGAACTACTTACATATATAGAATATATAAACTATTAAAATTTTATCTGCGCTACCATCTTAATTTATTTAAGAATATGTTAAGGAATTTTAAGGTTGTCAAATACTTTTGACTTAGGCTCTCTCTCTCTCTCTCTCTCTCTCCCTCTCTCTCTCTCTATATATATATATATATATACACATTTCAACTGCAAAGAACACGCAGTATAATTAACGTAAAGAACGACGCTTGTATAGGAGAACATTCTGCGCAAGATGAGGAGGGAGAACGAACAAATGAAAAAATGAGGTAACCACCCGGGAATCGAACCCGGGATCTTCCGATTGCCGGTCAGATATGATAACCACTATGCTCTCCTATACAAGCGTCGTTCTTTACGTTAATTATACTGCGTGTTCTTTGCAGTTGAAATGTGTATATATAGGTGCGGCATGCGGGAGGTGCCCCCGTCGGGGCATTGGTTTCTGCGCGTATGTAGGAGAATTACGACTTCTGATCGAGTGAGGACCATTGTGTAGTGGTTATCATATCTGACCGGCAATCGGAAGATCCCGGGTTCGATTCCCGGGTGGTTACCTCATTTTTTCATTGTTCGTTCTCCCTCCTCATCTTGCGCGGAATGTTCTCCTATACAAGCGTCGTTCTTTACGTTGATATATATATATATATATATATATATATATATATATATATATATATAGAGAGAGAGAGAGAGAGAGCCTAAGTATATATATATATATATTATATATATATATATATATATATATATATCCTTTTGATGATGACCTCGATATATTTTGTGAATATTTCTAAAGATAAATTGCAACTGGATTACTGCAAAAGTAAATTTGAGTAGACTGGAGAAGTTGTGACAAGTGAATAATTTGTTGCAAGGACATAATCTGAAATAAATGAACCAGGTCTAATACTTATAATCTTTCCATAGCTATATATATATATATATATATATATATATATATATATATACACTCAGACCGTACATGGAACAAGGAACTCTTCTGGAAAATTAAGTCCACTATGACTATAGTCTGAATAAGTAATAGTAAATGACAAATACTCAAGTGTTTTTCCTTTTTATGATGGAAATCCAACGTGGGCAAAGGGTCATTAGCAAAGAGGCTCCAAAATATAGCTTCCTTCCCCCTATATATATATATATTGAAACTGCAAGGATACTGAAACTATAATTTGATTTACCTCTTTCTTAACATTCACAAATAACAGAACAAATTGGGTACAAAAATAATAAAAGGCTATATACAAAAACATTATATGCGAGCGCTGTGGCTCTGATGTGGTGATTACAGCAGCGATTGAAGTGGCGGCGTCGGTTAGAAAGGGTGCACAACGGATGAAGTGGTTGCAGGCTTGCAACAGTGATGAAGTTCTTGTTGAACGAGAAGTGAGAATGGTGAGGCAGAACGAAGCGGAATTTCTGCAACGAAGGTTGGAGCGCGATTTGAGCGAAATGAGAGCGAACTGAAATGGACTCACTCCTTTATAACCGTGCTTTGGTGCGGTGTGAATTTGCCGCAGTTTCTGATGAATCTTCTAGAAGACTACAATTTTCATGAGGGCTTCCATCCAAACGTTCGGATTTTATCACCTAGTTGAGAGAGAGAGAGAGAGAGAGAGAGAGAGAGAGAGAGAGAGAGAGAGAATGTCCACTGTAAATCCTATTAGTCGTTTGACTGTCCTCAAGAACAAGTAGCAAAGCTTATTAATGAAATGCCAGAACTTGTGTCAGTTTTACATAATAGAAAATGGAAAGCAACACCATTCTAAGTATAGTGATTCAATAAAGTGTTAGTGTTTACTGATTATATTATTATCAAATCAAAAACTATGGAAAAACCAAATTTGTCTATTTACTTTTGTCAACGCTCTGTATAATTCAATGTACATTCATTATGAGGTTGGATCTACGTTTCAAATGAAACGTAGAACTCTTAATTTGATTGTACGTTGGAAACGAACGATTAACCAAACTCATAATGTATGTACATTGTAATATACATTCGAAATATCGGTACAACTAAAATGGAGCTCGCAATGTATATTGTATAATCAAACTTCTCATTGGATTTATAGTGTGTAGTTGCTTCCTCCTCAAAATGTTTATCCACCGGAGTGAAAATAGACCGGAGTGAATACTCAGCAAACCACTTAAATAGATCTCTGAGTTTTATAACCCTAACGTGGTTTGCTATAAAAATGTGTAGCGTTTGTACTTGCGAAAAATAGTCGTAAATGCACCATTCCAAACTTGAAATTGAGCAAACATGAACCAATAATTTTGCATCAAATCGATCGTCATGTTTTATTTCAAGGAAATGTTAGTTTTGCAAAATAAAAGTTTAAAGGTTGAAGCATTTTATAAAAAGTGTGTGTGTGTGTGTGTGTGTGTGTGTGTGTGTGTGTGTGTGTGTGTGTGTGCGCGCGCAAAACTCACCAGAAACATTTATTTACACTTACTTCCGTATTAAAATGTCAAACTAGTGTGGCGTATATTGCGTCTATACCAGTAGTCTGCGCGTGCTGTGTTGTGGTGCATGTTGCGAATATTTTAACTCAATCGAAAGAACCAATGAGAGGGACAGTTTTTTTCAAAATATTTCGTTGTGTTTAGAAGAAACTTTACGAATGATGATCTCTTACAAGATTCCAAATTTTGCCTTTTGTTAAATTAAATTTACAATTTATATAAATTGCTGAGACAACGACCTCTTTCTTCCTTCCGTTGACATTGTTCTTGAGAGTAACGACCTCACTCATCATAAAGTTAATTAGAGGAAGACCTTTAAAAACAACTGACCGTTAACACAGCAGAGATATTTTTGCTTTATTTATGACTTTCTCTCGCAAGAATGAAAAAATCTTGTCCCCAAACTGCGTTTTCAGTCAACAGAATTATTTAAACTACTTTAAAGACCTTAGTCGAAAAGTACATGATATATATATATATATATATATATATATTAGACTGGCCCAAAAAAATTATTTTTGAAAAGTGAAAGTCTCACCCCCTAAAATTGTTACCACCATCATAATATACTCGCACACTCAATTTCAACAATATCTATGTACTTTTGGTGGTGCCGACAGTTCTTGTATTTTTCATTTATTGCGAAAATATCAATTGCTGGTAAAATTACTATAAGAAATTCAGTAATTCGTAGTACAAATATTGTGTGCAAACCATGCTTATTCACACTCTTGTGGAATGTGCTCCACATGTTACACTGTTACACATGTTACACTGTCACATGTTACACTGTTGAGTAGAAACACGTCTTTTGACCTGACGTCATTACTGGTGATGTCATCGGCTACGGAGGAAAGTGTGAGGGTCGCTGTTCACGTCAGTATTGTTTAAGACGCAGTGAGAGATTGATGTGTGAGTGTTTTCTCTTAATATTTGTAGATTTTATCCTTCACCATGTCCGATTCAATTGTAACAAGAAGAAAAACTGAAATATGGCTGACTGGACAGCCAATTGACACAACTGGTAGTAAGAAGCTTCCATCCAATGGAGATGTACTACGTCGGCTTTTCTGTCTCACAAACAGTAAGAAAACATTGAAAGAAGCATCCAACATAGTTTATGCTGAAATTTTTGAGATTTAGGACAAGGCGAAAATACCCACCAGAGCCAAACAGCATGTACTAACGAAAATTCAAAAAATGTATGAGAACTTCAGATCACTTCAAAAATCAAAATCAAACCATAATCAAAATCAAATTAAAAAAGAAACTGAATTCCAAGATAGTTTAGATAACCTTTTTGATATAGCTCACGCAAATGCTCTACAAATGATGTCAAATGAGGAAGATAGATCATTCCTACATGCTCAAAGAGAAAAAGGGAGGCGAGGTTACACGACTGATATTGATAACAAACTGGTCGCTAAGCAAATGCGAAAACGGAAAAAAGAGGAAAGAAATGCTGCACTAAAAGAAGCTGAAGCATTGAGAAAGAAACTGTCATCAGCTGTAGTTCAGTTCAGTAATAGCAGTTCAAGCAGTAGTAGTGATGAGCAACCAGAGCCAGGCACATCGTACACTCCTGAAATGACATCCAAACCTTCAAGCAGCACAATATCAAATAAGTGTAAGCGCATCGTAACACCTGATCTGGCAATGGCATTAGATCAAACAAAAAACAAGTGATCGTAGTGCTGTTATGGTGCTTTCAGCTGCTGCAACTTCTCTTGGACATGACATTGACAATGTTGTTTTGAGCAGAAGTACTCTACAGAGGGCGAGGAGTGCCGTACGCCAAAAAGTTGCAGATGGCATTAAGCAAACCTTTGCCTCTGACGTTCCGCTTACCATTCACTGGGATGGTAAAGTAATGCAAGATATAACAGGTGATGAAAAAATAGATAGGCTAGCTATTCTTGTATCCGGTGGAGGAAAGTCTAAGCTTCTAGCAGTACCCAAACTTGTTTCTGGAGAAGGCTGAAAAATTGCAGAAGCAGTTCTAGAATGCTTAGACGATTGGAATTTGCAAGAATGTATTCAAGCACTGTGTTTTGATACTACCGCTAGCAATACTGGCAAAAAAAAGGCGCTTGCATGATAATTATATAATCGAAAGTAAGCTTGATAGAAAACTCCTTTCTTTGGCTTGTCGCCACCATATTAATGAAATTGTGATATCAGAAGTCTTCCAGAAGTGTTACGGTGATTCAACGGGACCGGATATATTACTTTTCAAACGTTTCAAGATTTCCTGGAAACAAATGGATGATAAAAGATATGAAGCTGCCAAAATAAAAATGCCGTGGAAAGCAGAAATCCTCAAACTGTGCGAAGAACAGCTTGCCAGAAGTCACCTAAGAGAGGATTATCGCGAACTTCTTGAATTATCAATTAATTATTTAGGTGGTGTTCTATCAGGAGGAGTACATTTTCGTCAACCTGGGGGCTTCACATCGCGCTAGGTGGATGTCGCGAGTGATTTATGCCATCAAAATTGTATTGTTTCGCTCGCAGTTCAACCTAACAAAACAGGAACTGATTGCAATGGAACGCTTCTCTCGCTATACTGTCCGCTTTTATGTGCCAAAATGGTTTGCGGCTCCTATCGCATCTTTTGCACCAAGAACCGATTTGGAGTATCTACAAGAGCTTCAGAAATATGATGATAAGGAACTTTCAGCAATAGCTAGCAAAGCACTATGCCGTCACCTCTGGTATCTAAATGAAGAACTTGTGTCGCTTGCCTTTTTTGATGATGGCATTACTTTGCAAGTGAAACGGCAGATGGTTCAGGCATTGGAAAAACCTGGTTCAGAAATACCAGAAAAACGAATTGCTTTTGACCACACTCATGATGACCCACTAGAGAAAAGCCTGGCGGACTTTTGTCCCTTCAATCGTCGTTTCTCGAAGTAGATCCTGCAGAATGGGATAACTATAAATAACTATAAATAACTATAAATTAACTGAGGAATATGTTAAAACAATGAATGTTGTAAATGATAATGCAGAGAGAGCGGTCTCATTAATTCAGAGTTTCAGCAGTCATCTCACAAAAAACGAAGAACAACTGCAGTACCTTCTTCAAGTCGTGGAAAAACACCGAGAGTAGTTTCCAGAGGCAAAGAAATCAATGATGAAGACAGGAAGCACATCAACCTCACGAGTTAACATTAAAAAAAATGGATTAGGCCTATTGGGGACACCACTTAGAAAAAAACGCGCCTGTTGTAGTTACCTCCTGGGTGGTGCAGAAAAACTACACATTTCAGAGTCTGTCGGCACTACTAAATATTATGGAATCCGGCTGAAACTTCACTCAAAACTTCCATCGACACGCATAACAAATTCCACGGGTGAGACTTAAGAAAAGAAAAGATTTATTTTTCACCCTTATGAGCCTGGGCCGGTCTAATTATATATATATATATATATATATATATATATATATACATATATCAAAGCTATTGACTTCTCCTTAGGGAAACGGAGCTTACAGATGAAAAGAAGGACCAACAAAACAGCAAACATTTTCGTTTATTTTTTATACTTCAGACGTTTCGACAAATCTTTTGTCATCATCAGTGAATTATAAGTCTTATAAGACTTATAAGACTTATAAGACTTATAATTCACTGATGATGACAAAAAATTTGTCGAAACGTCTGAAGTATAAAAAATAAACGAAAATGTTTGCTGTTGTGTTGGTCCTTCTTTTCATATATATATATATATATATATATATATATATATATATATATATATATATATATATATAGGGTGGGCCGTAAGTTTCCATACATAGGAAAAATTAAACGTTTGTTTTTATGTTTCAGATACCCTAAGAATATGCGTTTGACGAAAGAGCAACGAATTGAAATCATACTGATGGCTGGGTCGGGAAGCAGTCGCATGGTTGCAATGAACTTTAACAGACAACATGCAACGAACATCACACACGACACTGTGGCAAAACTTATTAACAAGTTTCAGAAAACTGGAAATGTTGCAGATCAACCGCGAAGTGGTCCAAGACGTACAGCCACCGATGAAGACACAACAGCTACGATACTTACAGCGCTTACACGGAGTCCCAGAAAAAGTACACGACGGTTGTCTGCAGAAAGTGGTGTCAGCATATCCAGTATCAGGCGCATTTTGAAAGCAAACAAATGGCATCCATACAAATTGCATATGGCACAGCATTTGAGTGAAGACGACCCGGATAGACGGATGGAATTCTGTGAATGGGCATTAACCAAAGTGAACGAGGATGCAAACTTTTCAACTAAGATCTTGTTTACTGACGAAGCAAATTTTTACGTCAATGGAGAGGTTAATCGGCAAAACATACGTTATTGGAGTAATGCTAACCCTAACTGGCTGAGTCCGACGAAGATGCAAGGTGCCGGTAGTGATGGTGTGGGCCGGGATATGGGGTGACAGAATTATTGGACCAATTTTTGTCAGTGGAAATCTTAATGCCGAAAGGTATCTTAACATGTTGCAAGAAGAGATTTTCCCATCCCTGCTAAACGAGGAAGGTAACTTCCCAGTTTACTTCCAGCAAGATGGAGCTCCACGTCATTATGGTCTTCACGTGCGTCGGTATTTGGATCAGCAGTTTCCGGATGCTTGGATTGGTCGGCGTGGTCCTGTGGAGTGGCCTCCCAGATCCCCAGATCTCACCCCCCTTGATTTCTATCTTTGGGGGCACTTGAAGGCCATGGTGTATCAGGAAAAGATACGAGACATAAATCATCTAAAGGAACGTATCACCAACGCCATTACAAGCATAACGTCAACTGTGCTAATGCGTGTTCATCAACAGTGGGGAACACGTATTGAAATGTGTTTTCAAAACAATGGCAACCATGTAGAGCATATTATATAAATAAAAATGGTTGTCCATAAAAAATGTTTATTTTTCCTATGTATGGAAACTTACGGCCCACCCTGTATATATATATATATATATATATATATACGAGGGGTGATCAAAAAGTTATCGGCCTGACCTAGATATAATGTGTATTTTGAGATGAAATTTACACCATATCTTGTACAACTATTATTAAATATATGTATAAAACAAAAACGCTAATCTTTATGAAAATTAACAAATTTGAAATACACGCCGTCATTAAATATCTCTCTTTGAAGAATATGACTCCCCAAAATGTCATTAAGAGACTACCCCATCTTATTCTACTGTTAAAAAGTGGTGTGCGGAATTCAAACGGGGCAACACGTCGATCAAAGATGATGAACGGTCTGGACGGCCAACAACATCAACTTCTGAAGAAAATTTCAAAAAGTCAATGATCTTTTCATGAATAATCGCCGACTCAGTGTTCGATTTATAGCTGAAAATGTCGGCATTTCATTTGGTAGCACACATTCAATATTAACAGACAAATTAAAGCTTAAAAAAGTGTCTGCAAGATGGGTGCCATGAATGTTGACTGACAACTAGAAGAGAACTCGAGCTCAAATTTCAAGACAATGTTTGGATCTTTTCCAGCAACATCCAGAAAAATTTGTATCCAGGTTTATTACTATGAATGAAACATGAATTCATCATTTCGATCCAGAGTCAGAACAACAAAGCAGGTCTTGGAAACACCCGTCTTCACCAACTCCCAAGAAGTTTCGTGTTGTGGCATCAGCTGGCAAGGTCATGGCTTCTGTTTTCTGGGATGCAAAGGGAGTTGTGCTCATTGACTACTTTGACAAAGGAGCCACCATTACGGGTGATTACTATGCACGGCTGATGAGAAAACTGCGCGAAGCCATCAAACAAAAGCGACGATGGAAACTTAGTCGAGGTATCTCCGTAAAACGGAGATAAAGGGGTCACAACGTGCTGTCCAACAACCCACATTTGCTAGGCCCATCGAGAAATCAAAGGCAGCCACAATTACATCCTTCCGGGTGAGTCACGTGTTAGCTAAGCGCAAGAAACCGTTCGAGGATGGAGACATGGTAAAAGATGCATTTTTGGAGGTATCAGGTTCACTGATCATTTCAAAAATAAATTGGAAATAATTTCAACTATTAAGGAAATTAGCTATCCACACACACTGTTACGTGATGGGTGTGGATCTGAGAGTGCTATTAAATAAAGATATAAATGAGTACATTTTGTTTTCACTTCAATTTGATGACTTGACAGATACTATTGTCACATCCCAACTGTGTCTTTTCATAAGAATGGTATTTAAAAGTGTCTGCAAAGGAGGAATTGCTCAAGATCATACCGTTCAAGGGAAAAACTCGAGGAGAGGACATTTTCCAGTCATTCAAAGACTTTGTTAATGACACTCAGTTACCCATTAATAAACTTGTGTCCATTACGACCAATGGAGCTCCGGCCATGACTGGACATACCTGTGGTTTCGTTGCTCTCTGCATAAATGATAGTGATTTCCCTAACTTCCATAGTTATCCTTGCATAATTCATCAACAGGTTCTGTGTAGTAAAATGCAGAATATGAAAGAAGTCATGGATATTGAGGCTCAAGATCGTATGTTCTATTCGGGCAAGAAGTCTACAGAGGCGCCTCTTTAAGTCTCAACTGGAAGAAAGTGAAGCCGAACACACAGACCTTTTGCTACACACTGATGTAAAGTGGTTTAGTAGGGGAAAATTTCTTCAGATATTTAGAAACTTATTGACCGAAATCAAAGAGTTTCTGTCCTCAAGAGGTGATGAATATAAGCAGTTGGAAGATGAAGTGTGGTTATTAGATTTAGCTGTTTGGAGTGATGAGCTGAACCAGCTCAATTTAGAGCTTCAAGGAATAGATAAAAATATTGTCTAAATGGTTCTGCTGAATGCCTTTAAATAAAAATTAAAACTTTTTTTTTTCACAACTGCAGCAACACAAACTGAGGCATTTTCCAGATATGATTTTCAGAGCTAGAAAGCTACGAAAAAGAACCTACAAATTTTGGTAATAATCGAAATGTGGAACGGATGAACAGCCTCATCACTGAGTTTGAGAGGCGCTTCTGAGACTTCGCAATGTTAGAACCTATAGCAAGATTTATGTGCTATCCGTTTGATGCAGACGTAGATGTTGAAAAATTGCATTAAAAATGACAATATTGTTTCAAATGGACACATTTTGCAAATCAAATCGAGGGCATCTGCTAAAAATTTTTGGAATCTTCTCGTGGAAGAAAATTATCCAAATCTGAGAAGAAATGCCATGTATTTGACAGCATTTTTTCATTTTTTGGTTCTATGTACCGCTGTGAATTAGTGTTCTCAAACATAAAAATCATCAAGTCCAAGTACCGGTCCACTCTAACAGATAATCATCTGGACGTCTCTTGAGGCCAACAGTCAGCAACTATAATCCAAATTTTGCACACCTTGCTTTGCTGACACCATGCAGTGCAAATCATCTATGTCTGTTTGATGATATAAGAATCAAAGAATATCTTATTATTTCATAATTATTATTATTATTATTATTATTATTATTATTATTATTATCATCGTTATTATCATATTATTATTATTATTATTTAAATAAATGTATTTTGCAGGAATAAAGAAAATAGATTGGTATTCCCCAATTTTTTTTTTTTTTTGTCACTGTCAGTGGTGGTAGATCGCGTTAGGATGAGGCTGGCAAAAGTAGATCTTAGGTACTTAAAGTCTGAGTATCCCTATTCTAGAATATGAAGGGAAAGTCCATGCTGAAGTCTCTCTCAAAACTGTAGACATTTCGGATCACGAATTTTTAACGAATGGATTCCTTTATCCTTCGCCAACCTAATGAAGATAAAAGGGAACAGCATCCCTTATAATAAATTGCTTTTACTCCAACTGATTAATGATACGCAAAATGGGTTTGCTTGCATCAAAACCATCGATTATATATATATATATATATATATATAATAATTGGGTTGTTTAACCTCTTTCGCAACATCTAAGGCCATATGACAGAGGGGACCTACAGCTCTACGTGGGATCCGAACCACGGGTTGCTACATAATCTGGACTTACAGTATATATATATACGGTCTGAGTTGGAATGTTAGCTGACAATTTAACCCTTTGTCGCGCAGTGCGACTTTACTGATTTTGTTGTGGCTAACGCCAGACGATTTTATTCAGTCTCAGAAAGACCTCTGTCCAGTAAAGGGTTAAGAGATGTTTGCTTAATCCATTACTGCACAGAGGTCTTTCCAAGACTGAATAAAATCGTCTGGCGCTAGCCAGAACAAAATCACTAAGATGTAATATTTCACCAAATCAGAATACAGGATAATGCATTCTAATTGAAGGAATTTGCAATAAATGATATTACAAATGGCATATAGGCCTCTATATATATATATACTGGCCGCACTTTTTAAGACTCAACCGCTATCGTGGGAATAGAACTTTCAGAAGGAACCAAACTAAGGTTTAAGACGAAATATTTGAAAAGATAGTTAATTAAAAACTAAACCATTGCACGGGGCTCGAACCCGTGTGTTTCGTGAGGCATCAGAAGTCATTGCCTTGAGAGAAGGGTCCATTTTGTTATTTAAAAAAGATCTTTCAGACTCGTTAAAATCTCTCAACAGTGTTTGACCATGATTTACTATATGGTTCAGTGGCTTAAGCTCGGGGAGTGGGTTCGATACCCAACCAAACGTGGGAACCTGAAATGAGGTAGCGGCATGGGGAATTCCCATCCTGATGGAATCGATTCCCATTCCAGTTACGTTTCTGACAAGATTTCCCTTCCCTCAAAATCAGGATAGAAATTGGGAATTATTAAAAAATTTGAAGATAAACTGATTTTAACAAAGTTTCCAAAATGAGAAAATATGAAGGAATTTCACATTTTAATCTTATTTCTTAAATGAAAAAAAAATTAGAAAGAAAATATCCAAAAATAGAACATGAAATAAAAATGGAAAAAAATTGAATTATTCGCTCCATTTTTCCATTACTATTATTATTACTGAAAGAGAAAAACGGTAAAAAAATGTAAAAAAAAGTTGCGTTACTCTTATTTTAAAAGCTTTCATAAGACTAAGTTGCATCCTGAGCGTCAACAGTTGGTGACACCAAATTTAAAGGTCTTAAGTTCCCCACAAATAATAAAAAAAAATCTTTAAAAACTAAAAAATGTTTCAGTGAAACTCCTTTTGAGACACCACCTTTTTTTCAGCTGACGTAAAACGTATGTTTCTGTTCCCTTAAATAATGTAACAAGAGAATGCTTTGAAAAGAATTCAAATGTAGATATGCGCTAAAAACAGAGTTTTATTTTATGCTTCTCTACAAACATATATATATATATATATATATATATATATATATATATATATATATATATATATATATATATAATGTGTGTGTGTGTATATGTATATATATATATATATATATATATATATATATATATATATATATATATATATAACTTATATATGAAACGATTAATTATGTAGGTTGTACAGTCAATAAAATCATGTTTGCTTTAATAATTACAATTGAACATATCGTCAAAATAGTTCAATCCGCTTCCACATATTAATATCCGTTACAAGATACCAAACACTTCCTTCCAATATTAATCTTAACACTAAAACAAAAACATATATGTGTGTGTGTGTGTGTGTGTGTGTGTGTGTGCGCTTTTGTATTTCGCTTGTTCCGTGTGGTGATTCTTCACTTCATGAAGGAATTTATAAAACTCGTAATTTCACGTAGTGCTTAAAAGTTTCAGTATTTCGCGTAATACCCTTGATCCTTAATCAGGGGCATTATGCGATACTAAACTAACCTAACCTAATATAACCTAACCTAATCTTCACAACGTGACTAAGGATCGAAGCCATTCCGCCAAATGCCTGAAACTTTTAGGCACTCCGTGAATGTTGTAAACTTTGTGTATTGTTAAATACGTCACAGATATCCGATGAAACTATTTAGAAAAATAATAAGTTTAATTGGCAATTGAATACGGCAAAAGTTTGAAAAGAATTCATGCCTGTCGAACATAAGTTAGTATTATCCAAAGTGTGTCATTATTGAAGAACACAAATAAATGATGAAATTAAAATTTTGATTTTTCAATTACTTCATCTAATATCTAATATATTATAAGCTTTGTCGAAATTTGAATAAAAAAGTGTCGAATTTAAAGTAACATTGCCGAATAGATCTCCAAATGCTGAAAATTGATATAATATTTGCCGAATATAAAATAATATTTCATAAATTGAATTTTAAATACCAAAATTTGAAATTAAGTATCGAAAACAAAGAATATATTTGATGAATTTAAAATTATTTTCCTGAAAATTTATATCAAGCATCAAAATTCAGTTGGAAAAAACTGCATATACGTTGCTGTGCAAAAGTCTTAGGCACTACATTTTTTTCACTCTGATGCATAAGGAAACTAAAACTTTTTAGTTATTTCAAATACACTTTTAAAGAAATGAAAATAAAATTAAAAATTACCATATTTATACAGAATATACCTTAATATAAACTAAAATAGCGAGGGTGTCCATCCTTTTCATTTAAAACCGCTGAATTTCTTCAAGGATCACTTTCAAATAATTTTGTTATAAACTGTGTTACGGTGTTCCAGCTTCTTCCAAGACCATCCACAGATCATCCAAGCTGCTGGGATTCTGTTTCGCTTTTTTTTTATCCAAATAATCCTGCACAGCTTCAATGATATTGAAATCTGGGCTTTGAGGGGGCCATGTCACGCGTTGAAGAACTCCGGCTTCCTCTTTAAATTATTCCAACTGTTTGCTTTGGATCAATATCTTGTCGTAAAATAAACTTTGGACCAATAAACTTCGCGCCAACAGAGATAATATGACGAATCAAAATCTGTTTGAACCTAGTATACCATCAATTTTTAGCAATTTTCCAACACCACTCGAGGAAATGCACCCCCAAACCTGAACTGAACCTCCTCCATGCTTAACTTTTGGCTTCAAGCGAGACTCTTTATAGGTTTTAGTTGTTTGTTGTCTCACATACTCTCTTCGATTACATCCAAATAATTGAAACTTTGACTCGTCCGTCCAAAGTACCTTTGATCATTGTTCCAAAGTCCAATTTCTGTGCTCTTGGGCATATTTTAGCCTTACAGCCTTGTTCCTCTCTCTTAATAGAAGTTTTCTTACTGAAACACATCCTTTAAGTCCTGATTTCAAGTGACATGTTGATGGATGGACAACGAAACTCGAGCCTTCTGACAGTTCTTTCGCAAATTCAATACTTGTCTTCTTTCTAATCCTTAAAATTAATATCTTCAGGTATTACTCATCCTCGCTTGACAACTTTTTGGGTCTTCAATCCTGGGTTTGTCAATTACAGAAGGTGTTTCTCCGTACTTGTTGATAATACTTTGGATATCACGCATTGAAAATTGAGTGATGCGAGTTATTTCACTTAATTTTTTTCCTTCTTTACGCAGAAAACAATTCTATGGAGGTCTTCAAATGAAATTTTAGCCATTTTGTTAAAACCAAACAGTTGATCCCGGTAGATCTTTATTTTGCGATACAAAAACTAACCTGAAGGTTAATGGATCTTTAAAGAGGTAAAAAATTATTTTAGTAACAATGAAAAAATTACAATGTTTCATCATTTCATATTTAAGTGTTAAATGTGAGGACTTAGCTACTACAATGCAGGGGCGTACCTAAAGTATTTGGCACCCGGGGCGGATCCTTCCTTTGGCACCCCCCATAAATAATTTTAAAATTTAAACACAGAAAAATATATTATTATTATTATTATTATTATTTGGGGGGGGGGGGGTTAAGTGCAAACACGACTCATAAAAAAGCAGAAAACTATGAGCATTACTCACAAATAACTAGACCACTGACAAAATGAAAATTAACAGTATATCCATCACGACGATGCATTTATAAACACTTAACATCACTATGATACCACATTGTCAAAAATTACTGGACACTGGTATAAGTACCATGATATTGTTATAAACACCAGCACTTTATGCTTTATCATAATTATTTAATGAAACATACCTCATGTATGTGGAGTCACAGTGTCAAGTGAACAAACTTGAATGTCAGTTGCAGCCAGCTGGCTATGCTCAACAAACTGATGACTAAAACGTCAACAAACGTTCGCCTTTCGATGTAATTTTTATCAAATATTTAATTTTTCGTTTGTAAATTTTGTATTGCCAATAAAAATAGCAATTTATTTTATAGTGGAAATTAACATTAAGCTGTTGTAATAGTTTGAACATTTTTAATTTTTTTTCTTACTTTGGCGAATTTTTCATTTGGTTTGAAAACTTGTGCTGGTATTTCAACTCTCCCGATGGCACCCCCCTCCTGGCTGTCACACGGGGAGGACCGCCCCCCCTCGCATCCCCTCTTAGTACGCCACTGCTACAGTGTTCAATATTAGCCGGTCATGTACAGTTTGCTTTGAATTGTTGTGATCACAATGTTTTGAAGATTCTGATCAATGTGAATTAAAGGTTGTATCAAGGTATACAGGGTGTCCCAAGCTAAATTAACCCCATTGAGTTTTGTTAAAACAAAATAAGGATATTTTATCTTGGGCCACCCTGTATTCTCTAGAAATATGACTATTTGAATTTGGTTTTCATTTCATCAAAGGTCATATTATCCTGAGGACGTCATTAGACGAAAGCGCTTGAGCACTATTTCGTGTTGTCTTTTTCCTCGTGGTTATTTTCATAAAAAGTATTATTCACGTGTTACCTTCGTGAAATAATTGTCATATATATATATCTATATATATGTTTTGGACAAATTGTTTATAGATTATGTCTTAGATATAAACAAAGGCTTCAAGGCTTCATTGTTCTTACAAAGCATCGCTTCGTTCATACATCCATTCATTGCCATTTGTATAGAGGGTCAACGTACTAACGAGGCTTCCCTACGTAGTTCATCATGACTGGAAGCAACAATGCTTTGCTTCACTGTATTGAAATGAATAACCTTGGTTTTGCTCCCACCCGATTGTTCATTCTGACGAAGGTCAAGCTTACCACTCCACCTTAGACCGACAGTTTAACGTGGAATCCGAATCACGCCCCCACCAGTAGCCCAGCGTCTTAACCACTAGGCTACCCAGGATACCCATTTATCTACCATCCAATATTTTTTTATTGTGTGGAAGGAGAGACAGCTGGGTTTTGCTGCGCGCCGCCTGCCGTCACCGGGTCTCGATCCAGGAGCCGATGGATTCGTAGTCAGCGACGCTAACCACTACACCACCGAGGTGCGGTCAGGTTCATAATTCTTTGAAGTGTGCTTTTCGTTAGTTTGGAATGCAGACAGTCCTGGCTTTATAGGAATGGGTGCATGATTCATGAGGAGCAAGATGCATTGCGAATTTGTGTTTCCTCCCCGAGACAACGCGCATGCATCCTTTCTCAGCAGATATGCATTCATATTACATAAGACTTGCTCTACACAGTTCATCAAAAACTTAGAATATTTGCGATTCTAAACCTTCTGTTTATGCAAGTTTGTATATTCTTTGCATGTTTGAATTATGTTTGTTTCATATATATATATATATATATATATATATATATATATATATATATATATATATGGTACTTTCCTGTTAACAGAAATACCCTAAAAAAAGTTTTATTGTTTGTTATGTATTTTTGCTCTCGTCATTTTCGTTTAAACTAACGAAAATATCACAACTTAACCTAACCAATCATCAAAGGCGTACAGTTGACCTAACCGGGCATTCAATTGACCTAACCGGGCATTGAATTAACCTAACAGGTTAATATAACGGAAAATGCCCGGTTAGGTCAACTGAATGCCCAGTTAGGTTAACTGAATGCCCGGTTAGGTCAACTCTACGCCTTTGATAATTGGTTAGGTTAAGTTGTGATATTTTCGTTAGTTTAAACGAAAATGACGAGAGCAAAAATACATAACAAACAGTTTGGTAGTCCCGATAATACGTAAGTACCTAATTTATTAATCATTTAAATGAAAATAGTTAATATGTAAGCGATAATCAGTTAGTAGGGGCCAAAATGTCTTTATATCATCTAAAATCGCAGAAAAAAACGTCGCTGCTTTCAGTACGTTGTCGCCATATGAATTCCACAAGATACGAGTCCAATGATGGCGGGCGGTTCCATTGTGTTTCTTGTTACGCCATTTGCCGCTGCCCAACATCCTTTCAATGTTTGGAGTATGGACTCCACTAGTGGGATCCACGAAGTTGAAATGATCATTAACCTTGAACTGCTCAAAACCAGCACAGGTCAACTGAATGCCCGGTTAGGTCAACTGTACGCCCTTGATGATTGGTTAGGTTAAGTTGTGATATTTTCGTTAGTTTAAACGAAAATGACGAGAGCAAAAATACATAACAAACAGTAAAACTTTTTTTAGGGTATTCCCGTTAACAGGAAAGGGAACTATTGAAGAATAGGGACACCAGCCTTCTTTAGTTAGGCTTATAAGGCTAACTAACGAAAATATCACGACCTAACCTAACCAATCGTTAGGTTAACTGTACGCCCTTGACGATTGGTTAGGTTAGGTCATGATATTTTCGTTAGTTAGCCTTATAAAGCTAACTAAAGAAGGCTGGGGTCCCTATTCTTCAATAGCTTCCAGGAAAGTACCATATATATATATATACCTTTCAACCTTTCAAATGTTTCGTGCGTCCTCATTTCACGAAGGTCAAGTTAGTTTGTCGACCCTCGTCTTGAATTGGCTTGGTGAAGTAGAGAGTTGGTTTCTTCTATATATATATATATATATATATATAAAATTCACTCCCTTACATCCAAATTTTTGGCGCAAACAAACTGTGTGCAGTGTGTGATGCGACGGGAAACGAAGAGAAAAAAGTTTTTTTAGACAAACATTTTTAATATAATCTAATTTGACGTACCAAACCTGGCGTAACGGATTCGCCCCTTATCGTTGAAGAGTACTGATATTAATTTATATTTACTATGCCATGCAACAGGATAATACTTCTTTTAAACGAAGAACAAAAATCAAACTAAGCGTACTTATCCTCAAACCATTTAATATTCTAACGAACGAACTGCGAAATTCGCGAAATTCGCAAAATATTTACTTAAAAATATTTCTGAAAAAGTAACGTTTAGAAAAACTCTCAGATAAAAAAGTATTAAGCTTCATTCAGACACGGCAACTGTTTTTATTATCGAGTATATATATATATATATATATATATATATATATATATCTTTGTGTGTGTGTGTGTGTTGGATGGTTTACATTTTTACCAGGGTTAATGGTATTGAATGTATAATTGTCGGACGTGAGAGTCGAGAAAGGAGAGTGGGATTTAGACGGTCGGAAACGAAAGCGATAAAAAAAGTTTAAAATAAATTGATTTATTTGCCAAATAATCTCTTTTAATGAAAACGGTAATTCTCGTTCCCATTTACAGAATTAAAGAATACGCGAATTTAACGAAAATTAGATAATAACTTAAGAATAAACGAAGAATTAGAGAATAATTGAGGTGGTAGTATGGGTGCATCAAGGATTAGAAAATAATGAAAACTAAATAAAAGAAAAGAAATTAATTAAAAAAAATTAAAATTAAAAAAGTTGAAAAACAAGACAGGAATAATGTTTGCATTAACATGATAGGGGAAGAGCGAGCGCGAATTTATAATTTGACATTTAGATCGTGGAGAGAACTGCTAGTTAACTTTAAATCACAATTACAACTTAACAAACAAATCGTTTAACCTCATTCGTAACGACAAAAGTTATATGAAGAAGGGTACCCACAACTTTACCCACAATTTACATGGATTTGAACCACGGGTCGCTATATCATATGGACGCAGAGGACCACCCAGACCTAATCTAATGTCGCTTAACTTCGCTAATTGACGGAAAGCGGTGATGCGACACTGCATGGCCACGACTGAGCCCATAACTTAAAGAGATAAACTCCCTTATGCAAAGGGTAAACTAAACCAAATTTTATTTCGTTGTTACCCTTGGTATTATAAATGACTATCTTATAGGATAAAAATGGATCACCTGAAGATCAGGACCCCATGTATTCTTGTTTTTGGCTTTACAGAACCAAATATAATAAAAAATTAAATTGAATGCCCGGTTAGGTCAACTGTACGCCCTTGACGATTGGTTAGGTTAAGTCGGGATATTTTCGTTAGTTTTAACGAAGATTTCATTTGGTAATTGAGGCTGGGGGCCCTGATCTTCAGGTGATATATAAAAGTTAATCTAAGAGCGTTTTAGTTACATTTTAAGTGAGGCGTAACAATCAAGACTACGGAAGTGCTCCGAAAATAAATTTGATTCTCAACTTCAGTTGTAAAGAAATTATTTCCCCAAGTCTTTTTCGGTGCATCTCAGTTTTACCCAATTCGAAATCGAATTTATTTTGGTTCTCTTATTTGCATTCATGAGAAATATCATCACTATATATATATATATATATATATATATACAGGGTGGGCCGTAAGTTTCCATACATAGGAAAAATAAACATTTTTTTATGGACAACCATTTTTATTTATATAATATGCTCTACATGGTTGCCATTGTTTTGAAAACACATTTCAATACGTGTTCCCACTGTTGATGAACACGCATTAGCACAGTTGACGTTATGCTTTAATGCGTTGGTGATACGTTCCTTTAGATGATTTATGTCTCGTATCTTTTCCTGATACACCATGGCCTTCAAGTGCCCCCAAAGTTAGAAATCAAGGGGGGTGAGATCTGGGGATCTGGGAGGCCACTCCACAGGACCACGCCGACCAATCCAAGCATCCGGAAACTGCTGATCCAAATACCGACGCACGTGAAGACCATAATGAGTGGAGCTCCATCTTGCTGGAAGTAAACTGGGAAGTTACCTTCCTCGTTTAGCAGGGATGGGAAAATCTCTTCTTGCAACATGTTAAGATACCTTTCGGCATTAAGATTTCCACTGACAAAAATTGGTCCAATAATTCTGTCACCCCATATCCCGGCCCACACCATCACTTTACCGGCACCTTGCATCTTCGTCGGACTCAGCCAGTTAGGGTTAGCATTACTCCAATAACGTATGTTTTGCCGATTAACCTCTCCATTGACGTAAAAATTTGCTTCATCAGTAAACAAGATCTTACAAACGCATATTCTTAGGGTATCTGAAACATAAAAACAAACGTTTAAATTTTCCTATGTATGGAAACTTACGGCCCACCCTGTACATATATATATATATATATATATATATATATATATATATATATATATATATATATATAAAGGCCCGCTGCGCCTTGCGCAACAAAAAAAACAAAACGAAAAACAACCAGGGGGAAAGGGAGCAAGTGTAGTTTCCGTTCCCCTACATTATCCTAAGTGTAGTTTGCATTCTCCAACTTTGTCCGCGTATACTTAATCAAATAAAACGTTAAAACTAACGAAAATATTACGACTTAACCTAACCAATCGTCAATATATATATATATATATATATATATATATATATATAAAATTGCATATACTGTATAACTTACCATAAAATAATAAAATTATATTTTGAAACAAGAAAACCGTAAAAAATCTAAGTTTTTCCATCAAATTTAAATGAAACTAAAATATTTAAAGTCATAAATTAGTTGGCAATTTCGGTGTCTTATTTCTTGAGGGAAAATATCTCAACTCTTTTCTTCCTCTTTATTCACAATTTTTAAATAATTTCAATAATTTTAATCGCAGAAGTCATAAAGCGGACAAAATACCATGTCACAAATCTTACAACCAACTTATTTTCATATATATATATATATATAATATATATTTGTTCGTTCTCCCTCCTCATCTTGTGCGGAACGCTCTTCTACACAAGCGTCGTTCTTTACATTAATTATACTGTGTGTTGTTTGCAGTTAAAATGAATATATAATTCTTCACTGATATAATTTGAATATTACGTCATCTTTAATGTTTAACCATTTCTAACGGTTCTCAATGGTTTTTAACGGTACTTAACGGTTCTTGACGGTTCCTTTAAACAAGTGTAGAGTTGAAGGGTATCATCCAAGTATATCATTAAAAGAATCTTCTTTCACGGGCTCTATAAACTTTTTTTAATATCAAAGTGTTAATAACGATATTAAATTCTTGAAATAAAAATGAAATCTTTTTCTGGCAAAGTTTTAAATAAAATTTTGAAGCTTTTTAACTTATTTTTTAATATTTTTTACATTTTTAGATTACATTAACATTTTTCGTTATGCTGTTAATATTTTGTAAAATTTGGGATTCATTTTTTTCTTAAAGTTTCTGACTTTAAGCATGACGTCATCACATTCTTTTTGTTTTATTTTGATGGAAAGGAATTTTGATCATTGGTACCGGTCAGTGGCATCGGTCATTGGCATCCGGTGCCCTTTTCTCCATTCCAAGGGTTACGGGATTGAATTCCGGTGTCTCTTTTCACTTTTCAGGAATTTAATTTGCAAAATATGGTCAAATCGGGGGTTGAATACTCACAAGATACGGTGAGACCAGCATCTACGTAGAAATGGGATTAGTTGAAAAGACTCGTTTGTCGATAACGGCATTCACCCTCAGACAATAATGAATGAGGCGAGAATTTAGTAATTTCTTCGGAAGAGAAAATTCAATATAATGACGATCGTATTTACAACAAAGCCTTTATTTTTTTTTGTCAAGCAAATTATAAACTTATTTCTTAAAACTGGTAAAACAGTTCATGAAGAGAAGAGAAAAAAAATAGGGTTGCTGTCATTGTCACACACTTTCCCACGTACAAACACATCGGTTTGACTTAGTTGTACATTTTTTGTTATGATGGTAGGATTAGAGGGTTATTTTATTTAAGTAAACATTACAAATAAATACTATTACGTAATAATCTTTGTAAAAGTGAGACTTAAAATCTCTTCAACCTTCCTTTTAATGTTGATGCAATTCTATCGCACTCTTTGCTTACAATTCTATTGCACCCTCAGCTTACAAGAGAGGCCTATTGCAAGGTAGTATAAAACAACACCCTCCCTCGTATAAAGTTTATTGTGTTTCACTCCAAATAGAACATAAATTAAATAGAAATATACAGATGTACGATTACAAATTTCGTTCCAAAAAACCAAGTTTTCAATTTAAAGAAAATGTTTGCAATTATTCAAGTCTCAAAAAGGCATTTATACAGGGTTTTTTTTATTTGTGTGTAACTCTAGAAATAGCACAAAATTCAAATTCTGAAATCTAGGAAAAAAGTCCGTCAGTTAAATCAAGTAAATTTTTCTAAGGCTTCAAATGGTCGTGCACTAACTTCGCCGGTTTCCTTGGGAAACAAGATCACCACAAGATATTTACTCTTCCCTGAGGAAACATAATATTCCATAAATTTACACGTTTAAAATTTAACGTGAACAATAATTATATTCAAAGAAATTCCACAAAATTCTTTTTCTGTCGACAAACATTAAAGCTCTTACAACCAAGTTCGCGTAAAACAAAGGAAATTCAGATTTTTCGTACAACGTGAAACACTTTTAACTCAACTTAGAAATTTTCAATCATACCACAGAGTTTAAAGATTTCGTTTTAAAAGCCACTTTAACTTTTGAGGACGGAACTACAGTACAACTAATTTAGAAATCTAAGTTACACCTTAAAATTACAAGGACTCCGCCTTACAGTACTCTGAATGACCTATCAAAAACATTTTCATTACATGAGGTCATTCTTACGAAAGCTTTCATCCATACATAAGGGAAGAAGGAATTTCCCTTTTTCCTCACTGGGTGTTACAAGAATCATTGTCCTTTGATTGGGCCTTGATATTCCCTTCAAAGGAAAGCTCCTCCTTTTCCTTAAAAATCAACTTAAAATAAAGTCCTTTCTTCGAAGCCACTTGTTTCCTCAAATTTGTGACCGACCTTATGGTCCATTTTAACAAGTGAGTTAACCACTTAAACAAAAGAGAAAACAAAGATAAAACAAACCATCTTACATTTGAGCCAGGTCAGTTTGTTTTCCCTTCCCTTCGAACCGAAAGACGACTATCAAGACCCTGCCATAAATCTGTACCCCAAGATTGACCCGGGTGATACAAATACCGTGAGAAGACAAAATTAAACTCGAACAAATTTTAAACAATTCGAGGCATTTTTCTTTTTTAACACTGTAGCAAGAAACCTATTGATATTCTTCAATAACAATAGTCTAAACTAACTTTGTTTTAGAGATTTAAACAACAAAAATCATAAAACTAAAATTTTTGTTCCTATTTTAGTAAGAGATTCAAGCACATGAATTTGCCGTCACAACAGTACTCCCTGAAAAGACCTACACAACATCTTCTTTTGAATGCGTATATATATATATATATATATATAGGCTCAGGACGGTACCAGATGAGCCGGGTGTACCTGGCTATGTGCAGTGGAGAGCACAAGAAAGCAACTCGCTCCTCCACCAAGCCAGGCCTAGAGGCGGGGCCACCAGCTTGACCTTCGTGTGAAGAGAGACCAACACACGGAACATCAACGAGGTTAACAAGGTTTATATATATATATATATATATATATATATATATATATATGCGCAAACAACTGCAATGACCACGCAGTATATAAATGAATAGAAAACGACATAAGTATTAAGGAACGTTTCTGCACACGAGGAGGAGAGATAACGAAATAATGAAAAATGAGGCGAACCTTGTTTGCTTCCGCCCGAATTGTTCATTCTGACGAAGGTCAAGCTTTTCGCTTCACCTTAGGCCTACAATTTAACGTGGAATCCGAACCACGCCCCACCAGCAGCCCAGCGTTTTAATCACTATGCTACCCAGGGTATCCATTCATTTACCAACCACTTTCTTTATTGTATGGAAGGATGAACAGCTGGGTTTTGCTGCGCGCCGCCTGCCGTCACCGGATCTCGATCCCGGGTCCGATGGATTTGTAGTCAGCGACGCTAACCACTACACCACCGAGGCGCATTATATATACTATATATATACAGGGTGGGTAAAAAAAGTGACCCTTAGAGGTAAACTGTCATATTAAAAAAAGTAAGGGGACTAGAGCTCCCAAATTTCATAGATGCTTACCTTAGCATGTTGTTCGTCTTAATTGAGAAGTTGCTCGATGTGTCACCCTTCCTGCTCAACGCAGGCCTCCAAACGTGGACGCCACTGATCAATACACCTGTTTACATATCGTTGAGACACCTTCTCCCAGACGAGCAGAATTCTTTCGCGTAGTTCATCTATGTCTCTTAAAATGGTACCGGGGATGTAAACTTTGGATTTCAGGGCTTCCCAAACACTATAATCTAGTGGTGAAAGATCGAGGCTACTAGCCGGCCACATATTGGGTTCGATAAAATCCAGTGTTTCATTCTCAAGGAATGTGACAGTTTGGCGTGCTCTGTGAGCAGGGGCTCCATCATGTTGAAAAGTATCATGTTGTAACATAAATTCTGCTCGATCAGAAAACGGACGATAGATAATAGAATAACCTCAAGATAATGTGAAATAGTTTTAGAAATGTTGCAAAATACACGCGGCGACAGGTTCGCACAGGTTTTATCACGATACAGAATGACTTAGGCTAGTGTAGGATTAGGCTAATAAATATTTTCTCTGGTGTTTTTCATACAGTTACAACGCCACCCCTACGATATTACAGTAATTGAAAAAACATGGAGCCCACGAAAGAGCATATTCGACATGTGATGATGTATGATTTCCATAAAGGATCTAACGCTAGTGAATCCGCAAGAATCATTCAAAGAGTTAATGGAAATAATGATGTGAGCGAATGGATGTGTAGGAGATGGTTTGAGAAGTTCAGAAATGGAGACTTCAGTCTGAAAGATTATCAACGACCAGGACGACCAAATGAGTTAGATGAAGAGTTGGTGAAAGCAACATGGAAGAAAACCCAACGGTAACTGTAAGAGAACTTGGCCTGCAATTCTGGGTTAGCCATATGACCGTTCATCGTCATTTGAAGCTGTTAGGAAAAGTAGTGAAGATTGGAAAATGGGTTCCGCATGATTTGTCACAAGCGAATCTTTAACATTGAATCGATATTTGCACATCACTGCATTCTCGGCAACTGCAGGCACCGTTTTTGAATCGGATCGTCACTGAGGATGAAAAATGGGTCCTTTATAACAATATTAAGCGTCGACATCAGTGGCTTAGCCGTGAAACAAAGCCTGAACCTCAGCCAAGGAATGGCCCCATCCAAAGAAAATTTTGCTATGCGTTTGGTGGGATATGCAAGGAATTATTCATTTTGAGCTTCTGCCAGATAACCAAACAATCACAGCTGAAGTCTACCGCCAACAACTCCAACGATTGAAGATGGCATTACAAGAAAAACGTCCTGCATTAATTAATCGCATAGGTGTTCTATTCCACCAGGATAACGCGAGCCCTCACACTGCTCGAATCACCACTGCCCAATTGGAGGCATTTGGTTAGGAAAAATGCCTCATTCACCTTATTCTCCGGACCTCGCACCTTCAGACTACCATTTATTCAGAAGTCTGCAACACCACCTAGATGGACAAAAGTTGCAATCCAGGGAAGCTATCGAAAACGAAGTGATCGCTTTTTTTAACTCGAAACCAAGGGATTTCTTCGAACGTGGCATAAAAAACTTTTCTACGGGTGGGAGGAGGTTATAGAAAAAGAAGGGAATTATATTGATTAATTTGTCATTATGTCATTTAATTTTTGTTGTGAATAAACTAAAAATTCGAGCAAATTTGTCCTTATAAGTCCTTTAAATTTTGTTCTGAATGAACTAAAAATTCGAGCAGAATATATGTTACAACCTTATATATCTTTCACTCTATCTAACTGATATTCTACGAATTAGTGGTGAAGGATATACTTTCCAACAAGATGGAGCCCCTGCTCACAGAGCACACCAAACTGTCACATTCCTTGAGAACGAAACACTGGATTTTATCGAACCCAATATGTGGCTGGCTAGTAGGCCCGAACTTTCACCACTAGATTATGGTATTTGGGAAGCCCTGAAGTCCAAAGTTTACGTCCCTAGAGACATAGATGAACTACTGCGAAAGAATTCTGCTCGTCTGGGAGAAGGTGTCTCAACGATATGTAAACAGGTGTATTGATCAGTGGCGTCCACGTTTGGAATCCTGCGTTGTGCAGGAAAGGGGACACATCGAGCAACTTCTTAATTAAGATGAACAATATGCTAAGGTAAGCATCTATGAAGTTTGGGAGCTCTAGTCCCCTTACTTTTTTTAATATGACAGTTTACCTCTAAGGGGGTAACTTTTTTTTTACCCACCCTGTATATAGTAAAACCTCTGAATACTGCACTTCTGAATACCGGACGCTCCGAATGAGGGACTCATTTCTATATATATATAGTATATATATTGGATGATTTTATAAACATGTGTCACTTTAAAAGGTTTGCATTTTTTTATTAACTGAAATAAAAGCACGAAATTTTTACTATACTTTCTCTACATATGGGAATTAACCCCCTCGTGCAAAACATGTTGTGTCTGATGTCCTTATTTTCGACGGAAGAGTCCTGTCCAGCAGATTTCTTGTGGTTTATGATAAAGGAATATCATGGCCACCAATATCACCAACTCTAAACTCCTGTGACTTTTATATGTGGGGTTGTTTGAAAGATAGAGTATTTAAGCAGAATGCACACACAATAAAACCAATGAAAGCATCAAGTGAACAGAAATTTCTCAAATTTCAACAAATACTCTGTCCAAGAGTATTGCAAAATTTTGTTGTTCGCGTGCAAAGAGTTAATGAGCTGAGAGGACATCACATACAGCATGTTTTGCACTAGGGGACTAATTCCTCATGTGTAAAGAACATACAGTAAAAATTTCATGCTTTTACTTCAGTTAATAAAAAAGGAGATAAAATAAGAAAAACGCTCTTCTCTTAAAAAAAAAAAAATGTCTGCAATTCGTTCGAATGTCGACTTTAATTCTATTAGACTTGTCATTCTTCATTATTACGTTTCATTTGAAACTTAAAGCAAAAGTACAAATGAAAGTACATGAATTAGCCTATACGTTTCATATAAAATGTATCACTACTACTAATGAACTTGCATTGAATTCTACACGTAAAATTCTACTAAAATAGGTCACATAATGTATAATTAAATGCCTAATAGGGTTTACATCGTAGGAACAGATTTCATAAAAAATTAGTTTTTTTTTTATTTAATTCAAATTTTAACTTTCCGTGAGGACCAATTTTTAGTTTTTTCTTCAATTAGTCTTTTATCGTAAAAATAGTTCAGTAGCATTTTAAACATTATGACAGAACTAAGCTGTGACCAATGACCATGACGCAACACCGCTTGCACTATTAGATCAGTGACGCTATGCGTTCACTAGTTGTATCGGGGTCCGTGTTCTGCTTTCAAATGACGTAGCAACCCGTATGGATAGCCCAGATCCCACGTACAGCTGTAGAATCTACCCTATCTAATAACCTTCTTCAAGCAATTAGGAGAAGTAGTAACGAAATTGAAGTTACTGTTTGGGACACATTCTCTTTTCTTGGTGTTTATAAACCATGCTTTGTCATTTCAGACCAAAAACCAGAATGAGACGAGGTCAAACATACATGAGTCATGGTCAAAATGTTTAAGATATGGTTTGTTATTTGTAGTGTCGCGTTTACTCGTTATTTAATATTGCTTCTTATTACTACTATCCCGTATCTATCATACATTTAAAGAAAAACGCCTTGGGGTATTGGGTTGGGGAACATCTCCCAAATTATAGTCCCGTTCATAATGAATAGAATTTTGTCCGGAAATAAAACATTTATTCTGATATATATATATATATAATATATATATAAGCAAACAACCACAGGGAAAAGGAAACACAAAGTCCGAGCGCTTTCGTGATATATTCACATTATCAAGGAGGAACAGAAAATAGACAGAGATTACAAAGTAAATGAGTTAAATAGACAAGCAAAAAATTCACAATCGGCACCTCAAATTAAAGGCCTTAAAGCCCTCTAAAGATTTTTTCAATTGATAACATAATCTGTAGGCTCCTAAATTACTAAATATGTATATAGATGAAAATAGACAAAAAAAAAAAAAAAAAAAACAATACAGAGAACAAAAATTATTATAATGGTTATTAACACTAATATTTAATTAAAGCAGGCAATTAATTGGCAAGAATTTAATGAAAAACAAATAGATAACGTAGATAACAAATAGATAACATAATCTGTAGGCTGCTAAATTACTAAATATAAAAAGACTATATAGATGAAATTAGACAAAACACCAGTACAGAAAACAAAAATTATTATAATGGTTATTAACACTAATATTTAATTAAAGCAGGAAATTAAATGGCGAGAAATTAATGAAAACAAAGGGAATGGTGCCATCGTCTTACAGAATATTACAAAAATTTTTTCCACAAACAGTCTGGAAAAGTTGTTATCCCAAAAGCAACCCAGTTGAAAAGTCCAATAAACCCCCCAGCAACCAAAGATTATACACGAAAGAAATATTACAATTAAAATAGACACATAAGAATGTTAACAATTCTTACAATAATATTTATTTATTTAACCAGGGCAAACCATTAAGGGGGCAAGAATGCAGTCAAGAAAACAGTAGGCCCTTCGCCAGCTTTCTGAC
The DNA here is from genome assembly GCA_023014485.1 of Bathynomus jamesi. NCBI lineage: Eukaryota > Metazoa > Arthropoda > Malacostraca > Isopoda > Cirolanidae > Bathynomus > Bathynomus jamesi. The sequence goes on along the minus strand of JAJOZX010000017.1, from coordinate 1,091,584 downwards.
AATGCACGAATCTAATTTATACAACCCAGGACTAATATTAAGGACCAAATCCGCATTATTCTTGATCACACTTGATTCCAGTATATTTCTGCTAACAATAGATTTACTAAACCTTAATTTGGAAGCATTTTTCCAATCAATGGGATGATTAGTATCTCTTACGTGAATGAAAATGGCGTTAGATTCCTGGCCACTTCTTATACTGTATTGATGCTGTTTAATACGTAACTCAAGGGTCTTACCAGTTTGGCCAATGTAAAATTTATTACATATTGTGCAAGGGATTTTATATACACAACCATGTTCACTTAACGAGGAGTTCTTAATCAATGAATTCTTAATTACATCTAAATTTTTGAACGCAATATTTACGTTAAAAGTCCTCAGCAGATTCGGCAGATCAAGGAAGTTTTCTCTGAATGGTAACACTAAAACATTTTTTGTGTTATAAGGAATCTTATCCTTTACTTCGTAGAAGGTTTTCTTTGCCATTTTTAAGGACTTATCTTTGCAGTTCTTTGGGTATTTTAAATCAAAAGCAATTTTGTATATTTTACTAATTTCGTCGTCAATGAACTCTGGGCTACAAATTCGTAGACCTCTTAGGAACAAAGTAGAAAGAACGGATCGTTTTACATTAATGTGTTGATCAGAATAATAATGTATATAGGAACAATTATTAGTGGGTTTTCTGTAAATATTGTACTTAAACTTTTTTCCAGACCTATATATTAAAACATCTAAAAAAGGGATCGAAGAATCTTTTTCTATTTCAACTGTAAAATTGATAGAGGGAGTTAAATTATTAAGTTTGGGTAAGAATTCATTGAGATTTAAAGTCACTGGCCAAAGACAAAGAACATCATCTACATATCTAAACCATGGAACATAATTTGGCAGAATCTTCCTTAATCACTTACTTTCAAAAAACTCCATATATAAGTTACTCAAAATGGGGGAGAGAGGGTTTCCCATCGCCATACCATATAGTATATAGTGCCATGTCTAAACCCTCTATTCCAAATTGCCCACAGAGGTTTTTCGACTCTTATGAAGCTTTAAGAAAAGATCAGAAGCTACATATAACCAAAGCTGATAAATCAAATGCCTTAGTGATCCTCAATAAAGACGTTTATCTAGGAAAAATGTATGATCTTTTGAATGATGCGGACACTTACGTGAAATTAAGAACAATCCCCTTGAAACTGTGAACAGTGCATTTAACAAGAAAATTAAACAACTTTTGAAGGGGAATGAAAGGTTACTTAAACAGTTTTTGAGTACTTCACCGTCATTACCCTATATGTATGGCCTGATTAAAACTCATAAGCCAAATAATCCTGCAAGGCCTATTGTTAGTTCTATAGGATCTATCTCATATAAGCTATCCAAATGGCTTGTCTCCATTCTTAATCCTCTCCTTGGCACAATTTCACAATCACACATAAATAATAATGTAGACCTGTTGGAAAAATTAAATAGTATCAGGGTCAATTACAATTTTAGATTGGTGAGCTTTGATGTTACCGCTTTATTTACAAGAGTCCCGGTGGTGGATCTATTAGTGTTTCTTTCGGAAGAATTGGTTAAGCATAATTTGCCATTACCTGTGGCTACAATTATAGAATTAATTAAGCTGTGCATAGTAGACTCAAAATTTGTGTTCAATAATGAATATTTTAGGCAGAAATTTGGTATGGCGATGGGAAACCCTTCTCCCCCATTTTGAGTAACTTATATATGGAGTTTTTTGAAAGTAAGTTATTAAGGAAGATTCTGCCAAATTATGTTCCATGGTTTAGATATGTAGATGATGTTCTTTGTCTTTGGCCAGTGACTTTAAATCTCAATGAATTCTTACCCAAACTTAATAATTTAACTCCTTCTATCAATTTTACAGTTGAAATAGAAAAAGATTCTTCGATCCCTTTTTTAGATGTTTTAATATATAGGTCTGGAAAAAAGTTTAAGTAAAATATTTACAGAAAACCCACTAATAATTGTTCCTATATACATTATTATTCTAATCACCACATTAATGTAAAACGATCCGTTCTTTCTACTTTGTTCCTAAGAGGTCTACGAATTTGTAGCCCAGAGTTCATTGACGACGAAATTAGTAAAATATACAAAATTGCTTTTGATTTAAAATACCCAAAGAACTGCATAGATAAGTCCTTAAAAATGGCAAAGAAAACCTTCTACGAAGTAAAAGATAAGATTCCTTATAACACAAAAAATGTTTTAGTGTTACCATTCAGAGAAAATTTCCTTGATCTGCCGAATCTGCTGAGGACTTTTAACGTAAATATTGCGTTCAAAAATTTAGATGTAATTAAGAATTCATTGATTAAGAACTCCCCGTTAAGTGAACATGGTTGTGTATATAAAATCCCTTGCACAATATGTAATAAATTTTACATTGGCCAAACTGGTAAGACCCTTGAGTTACGTATTAAACAGCATCAATACAGTATAAGAAGTGGCCAGGAATCTAACGCCATTTTCATTCACGTAAGAGATACTAATCATCCCATTGATTGGAAAAATGCTTCCAAATTAAGGTTTAGTAAATCTGTTGTTAGCAGAAATATACTGGAATCAAGTGTGATCAAGAATAATGCGGATTTGGTCCTTAATATTAGTCCTGGGTTGTATAAATTAGATTCGTGCATTGTCAGAAAGCTGGCGAAGGGCCTACTGTTTTCTTGACTGCATTCTTGCCCCCTTAATGGTTTGCCCTGGTTAAATAAATAAATATTATTGTAAGAACTGTTAACATTCTTATGTGTCTATTTTAATTGTAATATTTCTTTCGTGTATAATCTTTGGTTGCTGGGGGGTTTATTGGACTTTTCAACTGGGTTGCTTTTGGGATAACAACTTTTCCAGACTGTTTGTGGAAAAAATTTTGTAACATTCTGTAAGACGATGGCACCATTCCCTTTGTTTTCATTAATTTCTCGCCATTTAATTTCCTGCTTTAATTAAATATTAGTGTTAATAACCATTATAATAATTTTTGTTTTCTGTACTGGTGTTTTGTCTAATTTCATCTATATAGTCTTTTTATATTTAGTAATTTAGCAGCCTACAGATTATGTTATCTATTTGTTATCTACGTTATCTATTTGTTTTTCATTAAATTCTTGCCAATTAATTGCCTGCTTTAATTAAATATTAGTGTTAATAACCATTATAATAATTTTTGTTCTCTGTATTGGTTTTTTTTTTTTTTTTTTTTCTATTTTCATCTATATACATATTTAGTAATTTAGGAGCCTACAGATTATGTTATCAATTGAAAAAATCTTTAGAGGGCTTTAAGGCCTTTAATTTGAGGTGCCGATTGTGAATTTTTTGCTTGTCTATTTAACTCATTTACTTTGTAATCTCTGTCTATTTTCTGTTCCTCCTTGATAATGTGACTATATCACGAAAGCGCTCGGACTTTGTGTTTCCTTTTCGCTGTGGTTGTTTGCTTATTAATAAGATCACGTATTATTTTGTGATTTTAGTGTATATATATATATATATATATTATATATATATATATATATATATATATATATATATATATATACAGTATATGTCGGAATGATGATGGGTTTATATACACTACCCCTTTTTTAGGTGACTCAGTATGTTGCTTCGTTGTCCCTACAGCCGAAGTGTATACCGCTTACTCACAGGTTCTTCTCTCTATCTTGAGGCCGATTCCAATCTAACTGCGTGTTTACGAACAATTTGATGCCCTCGTCTTAGCGTCCCTTCTCCTCGATACAATGAGAGAAAGAATCGCGAGGGTTTCGTGAAAGGATAGAGACGAGACGTTACCCTAAACAGTTTATTTCACCGGATAATGCAGTTCACACAAAAATGGATTAACAGGGCAAAGTTCCTGGTATAATGAAATATGATTTATTCACTACGTTTGTTTTAAAGGGTTTTACAAACATGCTCTCTCTCAGAGAACTCAACGACCGGCTACTCGGTTGGGCTAAAAACTGACACTTCTTCGACCATCACTGCCGGGAGAACTCCCGGGGTGCCACGTGTACGCGAGATTATTAAAGTTGTAAAATTTTAGTCTAATAATGATGTTAGCAAATAAATTATAATTTTTAGTTTTATAATTAATTCTTTTATGTGACCGTTAGCTGTGAAGGGTTGCCAGCTATCTACTGCAGACATTAAGTCAATTTATAAGGTACTAGCTAAAGTGAGCCAACGGTGCTGAGGCCTTCGGTCTAAGTAATTGGGGGCTACTGTGGAGTCAATAGTTTTCGGTCAATAAAACTATAGAAAAAAAACAGCCATGAAAATCTTAAGCTTCGCAAACTCTTGATACAATGAGTTCGGATGTGAAGCTTAAGATTTTCATTGCTGCGTTCTTTTCTATAGTTTTAGCAACCGAATAACTGAACCCTCAGTAAGTTAAAACAAAGCAAAGGTCATTTATTTCGATGTTCAGAATCGCAGACGGACAGATGGACGGATAGACAAACGGATAAACGAAACTCCCTTTTTATAGTATAGATTAAAGGCTAAAAGATTACTACCTTAATTTACTATAAAACTTAGATTTTAACATAAATTTTAACAAAAAATTATTTCCTTTGGAAAGCCATTTTCGCATAATAAAATGGTTTCATATATATATTAGTGATGTAGCGGTTGTCATTTTTCATAGCTCTGCGGTTGCGGTTGTAGTTGCGGAGCTTACAAATAGAGCTCCGCGCGGTTGCGGTTATGTACCCTATAACATCATAATATTACCTAAGAATAAAGAACACAATAAAATATCGCGTTTTAGCCACACTTTTCAGTCTACAATATAATGATTATAATAATTACTCTAAACTGTAAAAAGTGTTTCCAGGATGCGGAACGAGGACCCAACGCGTTTTGCATCCCATCAACCATTCGAAAGTGGTATATATAATTATAATACCGTGTGAGCACAAAAATTGTCCCTGTTTTTAATCGCTTATTACTCAGTCATTATTGCAGCTTCACAAATGAAATAAAAAGCATTCGAAAGAGAACATTTTAAAGTTTTAATTTATTCTACATGTGTTCAAAGTGACGTCCCTGGACATTCTTACATTTCACACAACGGGAAAGGAAGTTATTTATTACATTTTCCAAAACGCTGCATTCAATGGACTGTACACTAGGGTGGATCGATTTTACATTTTTTTCGATTTCCATATTCTAATAGAGACAAAAACTTGCGCATGCATGAGAAAATAGCCTCTGCAAAATCTTAGCTTAATAGGTAACCATCTTCTGCCCCCGGCAGAGCGATGAAAATCATATTTTAGTAGTCAAAAACGTATTTTTCTTATAATTTTTAAAATATTTCAATATACATCAAAATTATTCCTAATAACTATAAAGTCGATGAAAAAGACCTCATATGATCGTTTTTCCAAGCGCGTTGTCCTACGTTAATATCTTTTGCCCCCGGCAACAACGTCAAATGTTGGAAAAATAGGTAATTTATATACATATTTTCAGATCGGCTCTCTGTCTTAAATAATGCATTTATATATTTCCCATAGCATTTATATCGTTGCTTACGCATTAAATAACACACACGCAAAATTTTATGACTCTAGAATAATATCTTCTGTCCCCGAGAAAAGTCTAAATGTGGATTATAATTACGTTAATGCGATGTTATAAGTACGATAAGTACTAAGTACAGCTCCTCGCTTGCTAATTTTATAAAATTAGCAACCCAGAACTCACCACGAGGAGGTGGCTGTACGTCGAGTTCCACCCTATCCAGCCCCAACCACCCTTCCTTTGGCTGCATGTCGATTTACATACGGTAATCTTTCTTAGAATCAAATCGTGGAATTTTTGTTCGGGAGTTAAGACGGGAGCGGATGAATCCGTCCCTCTCTTCTATTCCACTTACACTGGCAGAGGCTTCGGTTACTAATTTGATGAGTCTCTCGACCGCTTGAGTATGACAAGGGAATAGTGGGATCAGTCCATCAGGCTGGTCTCCCGTCTCAACAAACTCTTTTATTCGGGTATCAGGTATTGTTTTTGTAACGGGGGGTTCGGTCACCTCAGCCGTTTGCCAGTTGATCATTTCATAATAGTTTTGACTATCGTAGAGCAGCTCAGGCATGGCGAAGGCTCGAATTTCCCCCACTGGTGATTGTTTTGATCGTGCTTTTAATATTCTTCTCCATCCCAATTCTCTTATGTGTTGCTCATCGGCATGTAGCATGGAGATCAAAATATTTTCTGGGTGAGCAAAGAAAGAATTTCTACGGAGGACTTTGTTGGCGATTGTCTTAGATCTTTGAGGCATGGTCTGAGAGAGACGTATCATTTCTAAAAAATGTTTTGCGCCCTCAGTGAAACTGGAGTTTTTCTTTATCTTAAACCAAATTGGTGCGTAAACTGTCATAATGAATCGCACAATTTCGTTGAAGGTGCTGGAGGGTTCACTGGTTGAAACATAGAGGCGCAGAAATCTATTTGCTGTTGTCAGCCACCTGGAATGCGCCATCTTACCTGGATTTCGAGCCGCGAGAGCTGAAGAGCAGCTACCGCTCGACACTGCTCTGTAGATGCCTAACAAATATTTTTGGTCAGTGCTCAACTCGGCATCATCTATGTCAATGTCGGGAGATGGAATGGCATCGAATTCTGTAATTGGAAGTTTTTCGCAGTCGTTCAGTTGTTTTCCAACTGGTCCAGTAAAGCCCATTGGCCCAGTTGTTTTGCCGTCCAAGTCTTGAATGAGGTGTCGCAGTGATAATTCATTACCGTGTAATAGGCATATGATCCACTGAACTGGCCTTTGTAGTTTCATTTCAATCATACGAATGGCTCCACCCTTTCGACCCGTGTTCACTGCGGTACCATCACAGCCGATAGCCACAATGTCGTCCGTGCTAATATTGTTAGTCTGCTGCTGCTGCTGGCAGCACTCACCAGAGATGACCTTTAAACCCTAGCCTAGAGTCATAAAATTTTGCGTGTGTGTTATTTCATGCCTAAGCAACGATATAAATGCTATGGGAAATATATAAATGCATTATTGAAGATAAAGAGCCGATCTGAAAATATGTATATAAATTACCTATTTTTTCAACATTTGACGTTGTTGCCGGGGGCAAAAGATATTAACGTAGGACAACGCGCTTGGAAAAACGATCATATGAGGTCTTTTTCATCGACTTTATAGTTATTAGGAATAATTTTGATGCATATTGAAATATTTTAAAAATTATAAGAAAAATACGTTTTTGACTACTAAAATATGATTTTCATCGCTCTGCCGGGGGCAGAAGATGATTACCTATTAAGCTAAGATTTTGCAGAGGCTATTTTCTCATGCATGCGTAAGTTTTTGTCTCTATTAGAATATGGAAATCGAAAAAAATGTACAATTGATCCACCCTACTGTACACTCTCTACCACCGCTTGCTTTAATTCTTCGATAGAGGATGGCTCTTGCCTGAATACTTTGTCCTTGACAAATCCCCAGAGAAAAAAGTCCGAAGGTGATAGATCGGGAGATCTTGCGGGCCAGGGAAACTGCGAGCGATGAGAAATGAATCTTTGTTCAAAAAATCTTGTTAAACATTCCAGTGATTGCCTAGTTGTGTGGGCTGTTGCTCCGTCTTGCTGAAACCACTTGTTACTGCAGTTTTCTTGTTCAAAAACAGTGTTCAGCATTTCTACATATCTTTCTGAAGTTACTGAAAGCGGTCTCCTTGTCTCTGGGTCCTCAAAAAAGTAAGGACCATAAACCTTGCTGCTACTCAAACCACACCAGACAGTAACTTTTGGTGAATGCAGAGGTTTCTCCAAGTGTATATTTGGCTTGTTTTGTGACCAACACCGGTAATTCTGTCTGTTGATGAACCCATTGAGATAGATGTGGCATTCATCACTGAATATTATGTCACTTAATCTTATCTGGTTTTGTTCAATTATTGTTTCAATGCGTTCACAAAACATCAAACGACGCTGGTAGTCTTGTTCGCTAAGCTGTTGCAAACACATAATTTTGAATGACTTCATTCTCAAATCCAACGTGATTATTTTCCGAATGCTCTCCCGTTTGATTCCTGTCACAGCTGATAGTCGTCTCACAGATTTCTTGTTGTCCGTTTCAAGCTGATTTGCGACTGAATCAATGTTTTCAGCGGTTCGCACACCTTTGCTGCGCCCAGAGTTGCCTTTATGCATGTTCTTGATTGAGCCGTGATGTTTCCATTTTGCGAAAATCCTGCGAATCGTTTTAGGATATGGTCCTTTGCTGACCGTATTGTCGTCTGAAAGACCGTTGGGTGGCAACTACCGAGCCATGTTTGATCATCTCTTCTGCGATGAAAACACGTTGCATGTCCGACAAATAACCCATGATTGTGGTGGATAAAACTGTCATTTTTTTTATAAGTACTGATTTCGTATCCAGGATATCGAAAAAATTAAATAAAACTTTTAAATATTCTTTTTCGAAAGCTTTTTATTTCATTTGTGAAGCTGCAATAATGACTGAGTAATAAGCGATTAAAAACAGGGACAATTTTTGTGGTCACACGGTATATATATATACACATACTATTTAATCTTTATATTTAAATTGAATTGCTGGGAGACTTTCAAAAATAAAAGTTTCTCAGCTTTGTCCCCCTTTAGCCTATTCCTTTTTTCATCGTAGATGATCCCTGCTCCACTAAATAATTGTTCACTAGGAACACTTGAGGGAGGACATCCAAGGTATGTCCGAGCCAGTTTGCTCAAATTTTTTTTATTTCTTTTGATTTGACCTCCACCAAGCCAAAGCATCATCTTCTCGTCCAATCCTTTTCTCTTTGTGATATTTCTCGATCATTTTTTGCGAGTCTCTGCTTGACTCAATTTCCATCTCGTCATCATTCCTGGAAGCCAATAGAATACTTATTGAGTCCATTATTTTCATTGATTTACTCGTAGAAGCTGATGCCTGGCCTAAATCAATCAGTGGTTTCTTTGCCGGTAGTTCACTGGCTGTCTTCGAGTCCGATAATGTTTGAGTCTTGTCCATTTCATCACAAAGATATCCCAATTTTTTCCTGAACACCTTTTGTGGCATGTGAAGCGGAAAAAATTTTGCTTTGTACCTTGGATCCAAATTGGTAGCCAAAGAATACATGTCATTTGCTTCTAGGCCATCAAATCTTCTTGCTAGCTCCGTGCGCATTATCTTCTTCATTGTTTTGATTCCACAATCAGCTTCAGAATCACCACTTCGAGGTTGCAGCACATTTTTCAAGGAAACGACGAGGGGAATAACCTCAGATATGGAAGAGGTGGAACTACTCAATCCTTTTGTGATATCATCGAATGGTTCCAGCACAGCCACACAGTTTGACAAGAGAGTGAAGTCGACGTTAGTGAGTTATTGCATTTTGGAGTTAGCAGCGCTATATAGACTTAGTGGTTCCTTCAACTTCAGTGTTCTCTGCATCATGTGATAAGTGCTGTTTCACCGTGAGGCGACATCATGAATGACTAAGTTCAGGTTGATCTAAGCGTTTCTGATTTTTTTTTAACTCATCCTGCGCCATCGTAGAATGGTTGAAATGAGTAGCGATGGATCGAAGTTTAGCTAACAAGTCACTGAGAGATTTTTGTGAGGATAATCCACTTTTGATTACAAGTTGCACTTTATGAACAGTGTAATCGATATTATGGACGCCATCGAGAAACAAAGCTTTTATCATGTTTGCTCCTGAGTCGTGCATTACACAATGAATGGATGAATGGGCAATATCCCACTTCTGAAGCATCTTGCTCAAATTTTTCTGACAAGTATTCTCCAGTGTGGCGATCTTCAAGTGGCATTACGCTGAGCACCAAATTGGTTCTCTTGAAGTCTTGATTCACTACATGGCATGTCAAAGAGAGTAAAGACACTCCAGCAGACGTGTCTGACCATGCATCCGTTGTCAATATTACTTTCGAATCTTCTAGACTCTAGAGGCTCAAGAATTTTGAACACTTTCTTTAAAACAAAAGCTCAGTGTAGAACTGACGCTGTTTCACTTTCTACTGTGGAGCTGTTTCAGCCATGAGTCTCATGAAACCTAAGTCCTCAACGTGGCTGAATAGCAAGTCATCCATTATTATCATTTCGGCTATGCGATAGTCCAGTGATTTTGATTTGGAATGAGTCGCATCCCAAATTCTTACTTTTTCAAAGCAACTTTCAATCGTCTGATTCTTTTCTTTCACTGCACACTTCATTTCCTGTAGGGGTGTAAGAGACACTTTTGATTCCTTTTTCTTTTTTGACTGTTCATTAGCTTCATTTTCACTAGATATCACTTCATTATATTCCTTCTTGTGCATTGAACGCAGGTAGTTTTTTAAGTTAGTGGCACTCCTTCCCTTTCGTGAATAGTTCTTATTGCATGTGACACACGTCCCTACATCGTTTGACACGCTGGAGAAGTACTTCCACACTGCACTCGTAGATCGCTCCATGATGGTTGCACCACAAGACGTCTAACACTTTACTAATAGGTTGAAGCACGTAACGTTACAAAGGTAGCGACGGAGAGCTAGCGCAAGACAACCACCCTCACTTGTGTCTGAACAGAAACTGAAGCTGGTGCTTTACTTTAGTTTGTAACTTGGTAGTGAAGGTTGCCTAATTTCTAATTAAAAATTTGAGTGTTTTTCATCTTTGCCTTATTAAATATAATTAAAATATTAATATATTATTAAATATAATTAAAATAATGCTTTTCTAGCCACCTAGCGTTGATAAATGTAAGTTATTACATAATGCATCTATCCATCCAGTCCAAATAGCAATTCTAGACATGTCGCAATTAGGGCGTAGCAAACTTTTACTTTTTGCACCCTTGAGTGAAGGTATGAGGCATGAGAGGAACAGCATTTGGCGAAGTTTATAGCATTTATAGCCATTACACTAGCATTTATAGCATTTGGTTGCCCTAATAAGATATCCTCAAACAACCGCAATAACCACACTGATAAATGTGGTTGCGATTGCGGTTGCGAACAACCGCTACATCACACACACACACACACACACACACACACACACACATATATATTATATATATATTCATCAATGTCCATTTCGCTCCAACTTTTGTGCTATTTTTCACCCGTGTTCATTTTATGCCCAGTAACTCCTACGGGTCAGGTTTTTATATTTTCAAACTTTTAATCACTTACGTTTTTGTTAAGGTACGACGGGGTCGGGGGATATCATTAAAAAGTTCAGAAAAAGCTCTTTTTTAACGTATACAATGATTATTTTTTCGAATTTCACCCGCGTTAGGATTTTAATTAAAAAATTCGAAATCAAATAACTCAGCCTTTATGCCATCTCAGCGGTTTACACACAGTTATTTGTTCCAGGTTTGCTCAGGTTAGGTTCTTAGCTCCTACAAGACGGTAGGAGTGATTTTCAAAATAGGAGTTAATGAATATATTGTAGTTAATGAATATATATATATATATAATATATATATATATATATATATATATAGAGAGAGAGAGAGAGAGAGAGAGAGAGAGAGAGAGAGAGAGAGGATTGACAAAACTAAAAGATATCTTCGTTTTTTCCATATTTCTTGATTTGATGCTAAAAATTAATACATAATAACAGATTTAGTGAAGCAATATATTTAGAATCGCGCTGCCTTCCCCTTTCCATTAAATGTAAAGCTGACACACGTCTTCACATTCCATTGATGAGCTTTGCCATTTGTTCTCGACAACAATCATTTTTAATTAATATATATATATATATATATATATATATATATATATTGTGTGTGTGTGTGTGTGTGCATTGTTAAGTAATGCATACGGAATGCAATCAGGTCTTGTTTAATAAAACAGTGAATTGATTACTTTCATCCGATTCGAAAAAGAGACGATTTTTCTTCCTGTCTCTTTTGTTGTACACACTTTCACTTGCAAATGTGTACTTTTTATGTTTAACACACACACACACACACACACACACACACACACAACACACACACACGTTTGGTGCTCTTACGAAACCGCAACATTTTCGCACTTTCAATCGTGGGTGATATCTAAATAACTTAACAATCTAACCAAACTTAACCTAACGTAACCTAACCTAACTTTCATTATATCCTTTTTTATTGAATATAATTGATTTTCAGTTAAAAATACGTCTGTAACTATGGCAACATCGCTAATGTCGCAATACAAACGTTTGGGTCGCGTTGAGCTCTGTGCGTATCCTAGAAAGATGGTGTGGTTTCCTAAGGTATCCAGAAACACACACATTATATACAGGGTGGTCCAGAAGTCCCTATTTATTTTGCTGAAATAATTATATTTCTATTTTATTTTCTACAGGGCATAGATGATGATGGATGTATGAGAACGTGTGATGGTAGTAATACTATGTATCCAAGGGAAGAAGTGCAAAGAAATTCGAGAAAAATTCGAAAGAAGATTTCACAAATCAGGACCTACAGACAAAGCAATTCGCGAGCTTGTTCACGATGAGGTAAGATCTGAACGTCCAGGTACCTGTCAAGAAAATGTCGAATTGGTAACAGATGCCTTTGAAATAAATCCTAGAATGAAAACTCGCACACAACATCACGTAGAAGACTGAGCATGCCAAATATGTCTGTTCTAAGATTTTAAAATCAACATTAAAAAAGAAAATTTACCATATTCAAGTGCTACATGAGTTACACGAAGAGGATTATCCAAGACGAGCCGCCATGTGCGCAGAATTGATTGAAAAAATTCATACCGAAAACTTATTAAACTACATTCTCTTCAGCGATGAGGTGACATTCCACACACGCGGAAAGGTTAATCAACATAATTGCCGTATCTGGGCTAGGATAGTGAAAAACCAACCGAGTTCTGCGAATGGGTGAGAGATTCTCCTAAAGTTAATGTCTGGTTGGGTATGATAAGCTCGAAGATTCACGGACCTTTTTTTCTTTGCAGAAGCTACGGTAACAGACCCAATTTATCTTGACATGCTTCAGCAGTTTCTTGAACCCTAGCTTCGTTCAGATGGCAGTCTTGACACTGTTGTCTTTCAATAAGATGGAGCTCCATGTCACATTATGCAAACATCGTTCGGGCGTACCTTGATGAGTTCTTACCAAATCGCTGGAATGGACGTGGTAGAAAAAAGCCCTGGACAGCACGATCTCCGGATTTAACGCCATTAGACTTCTTTGCGTGGGGCTTTATAAAGACTGAGGTTTACAAAACAAGAGTGACAGACTTGCAGGATCTGCAGTTCGCATTGTCGTGACAGTCGCTAAAATAACCTCAGAGATGCTTCAGAATGTGTTCCGCAATGCAGTGGACAGATTTGAGAATTGCAGAGACACTTATGATGCTTACGTCGAATCTTGAACCTAAGCTTGATAAGTAAATATACATCTAATTATGTTGCTACATTTTTATCCTAAAATACTATTATTTCAGCAAAATAAATAGGGACTTTTGAACCACCCTCTATATTAGTAATATACCTAATACTAAAATCACCGAATACCGAATATTCGGTGCAAAACTATTCAGCCGAATATCGAATATTACTTTTATTTGGGTTATTGGGTGTCAGTGTAAAAATTTGAATAGAATTATTGTCTAAGGCTCTAAGCCCTTTAAGAATACAAATATAAAAAGAGGTGAAATTTTATAATTCCCATCTGTGATGGGGAAGTATTAATTGTCGATTTTCATGAAAAGAAAACCTGCATATTTGTCTAAGACAAAGAAAATTATAAAACACATTGAAGCTTTATTTTCCATAGCAACACAGAAAAGTTCTGGGAATGCCAATCAGGAGTAAGGGGGAACGCGTGGTTGTCATGACACTAAACTTTTTAAAGCCCTGCCCAGTGACTCAGCTGAGAGATCATCACGTGTTCGTTCTGGGCCATTTGTGGTGCAGTGATGAACCATCGGATCACAACAACTATGTGGACAGTCAGTCATCTCGCTTCAGTTTTGTGTGGTACAATCATTATTTGTTGTATTAACTTAATTGAAGGTTTTTATTTATTGGTGTAGTGCGTAATAAACCGAACTAAGATCAAATCATACGTTTAATGGACTTATTTAGAATGATATATTATACAAGACCTTAGTTTAAAAACCCCAAATGAGTCTTTATAATACAGTGTTGAAGACGTAGGGGGCCTATTTAGTTATTTCTGTGCAACGTTAAATTGCATTTACCAATAAAATACGGTTGGCTCCGTATTTTAGTCAAATATTTTCCATATACTTTACCTATATTTATAGAGTACTCTCAGCAATAACATTTAATTTTTATTTCAGATCTATTTTTTGTTATCATTATCTTTATCCAGTTACTAAAAAGTAAGATCTAAATGTGTTTTAAACGTAGTATTATATGCAATTCTATTATGGCAACCAAAAGGATCCCAAAGCTAAATACAACTAAATGCGTGATGCTTATTTCTGGAAGTGGAAAGGATCTAACAAGTTTTATTACAACCGAACTCAGCAATCTTCTTAATAAACATTTTACCGCTTATGAGGCGGCTTTGACAGAGAAAGAAACTACTACTACTGATGCGTCGCACCTTCCACACCACTTTCAGAAATTAGCAAGAAAGTCGAACCAGCTCAACAAACATTAAGTCAGTGTTTTGACAGCAAAAAGGTGTGAGATATTAATTCAAATAAATCAAAAGATATGCATAAATTTTTAGGTGAAATGATTGCAATTTTCGATTGTTGATAAACTTGGTTTTAAGAGACTGATTTATGAGTTGGGGCCTCGGTATCCTATCCCCTCCCGTAAATATTTAAGCCAAAATGTTATAACACAAATCTATGATTTTATGCGTCGGAGTTATTTAGGTTCACTAAACGAGCTTGCTTTTACGAGTTATTAATCTGATGCTAACAATGAAGCTTTATTAAAAAATACATTTTAAGTTCCATTTCCAAAATCACGTTATTTACCCTAATTATCAAACATTCGGGATTCGGTTAAGAACATATAAAAACTATTGGGCTGAATACCGAATATCAAATATTCGGTACACCCCTAATATATATATATGGGATTGAACTCAGAATGGTCCTCTGCTCTGAGGTTCTTTCATGATACACACAGACAAGGAACAAAGAACTCTTCTTGGAAAATTAAATCCACTATAGTCCGAATAAGTAATGGTAAATGACAAACACTATAGTTTTTCTTTTTCATGATGTTAGCCCGACGTGGGCAACGAGTCACTCGCAAAGAGACCCCAAAAATATAGTTTCCCTCACCAGCCATCCGCAAAGCAGATAGGATCCAGGATACGAGTAGTGAGCATGGCTGCACCGCTTTCAATTTGTACTCAGGAAGAACAGAGATCCGTGTTTCGTTTTTTGTGGGCAGAAGGTGTGAAAGGAGCTGAAAATCACACGCCGTTTACCACGGCGAAGTGTGTACGAGTGGATGCAAATGTTCAAGGAAGGTCGGACATGTGTGACAGATGATCAGCGCTCAGGACGACCGTCAACATCAACCAGAGGTGACAAGCAGGAAGAAGCCAGAGCCATGATTTTCGATGACAGAAGATTAACAATAAAAGAAATTTCATCCTCATTAGACATCAGTCAAGGGTCAGCCTATTTGATAGTTCATGACATTCTTGGCTTTCACAAGGTTTGTGCAAGATGGGTGCCCAAACAGTTGACAGAAGCGCACAAGCGTAATCATATGGACGTCTGCTCTCGTCTTTTGGCGCGGTATCATAATGAAGGTGAAAACTTTTTGGAGCGCATTATCACTGGAGATGAAACCTGGATCCATCACTATGAACCAGAAAGCAAACGACAGAGCATGCAATGGAAGCATCCAACATCTCCCGTTGCAAGAAAGTTCAAAGCGCAGCTGTCAACAGGTAAAGTTATGCTAACACTGTTTTGGGATACAGAGGCCCGCCTATCCTTGAACATTATCTAGAGCGTGGAACTACAGTAACAAGTGCATCGTATTCTGACATGCTTCGGAATGAGTTAAAGCAAGCAATTCGCACAAAATGGAGAGGGAAATTGTTAGAAGGTGTTATTCTGTTACACGACAATGCGCGCCCTCATACCACTGCACAGACTAGAAAATGCCTTCAAGAACTTAAATTTGAAGTTCTCGACCATCCAGCCTACAGTCCAGACCTGGCACCTTCAGATTTTTACCTGTTTGGACCACTAAAAGACGCTTTAAGAGGTCAGCGATTCCAAGGCGATGATGACCTGAAGGAGGCGGTGCATGACTGGCTACGTACACAGCCAAAAACATTCTTCTGAGATGGCATTAGGAAGCTTGTAGATCGCTGGACTAAGTGCATTGAGAAACAGGGAGACTATGTTGAGAAGTGATGTGTTTATAATCTATCAGATGTGAAAATAAAATTGTGAAAATAAAAAGTGCGGATACTTATTGAATTACCCTCGTATATATATATATATATATATATATATATGAAAATTATTTCACAAAAGTAACACGTGAAAAATATTTATGATGAATAAAACCACGAAGGAAAGGAAACACAGAATGGGCTCAAGCAGATTTCCAGTATAAATTTGTATTTTTTTTTTATAACATTGGTTGGAAACAATTTATTTGATCTTGTGCTAAAAATCGATAGTTTTTCCTTACAAATTTGTATGCCCCTCCCACAATCCTTTAATTTTTAATTTTATTTCTCCGTTTATTGTATATATATATATTTTTTTTTTTCTGTAACCTATATATAGGCTGTAACTCTTTATGTATTTCAGTGTTCCTGAGGATGTCATTAGACGAAAGCGCTTGAGCACCATTCTGTTTCCTTTCCTTCGTGGTTTTATTCATCATATATATATATATATTAGAAGCCCATTCGGATGGTTCTGAATGATTTCGGATTGTAAATTTTTTGTCGAAAACAGCCCCCCAAAACCGCTAAATAAAAAATTAGGTCCATATTATAACTAACTTTGAAAATAAAGAAATATATCCAAAATCGTTTTCACCAAAAAGAAAAAACTGTCCAGAACCGCATGTACAGTTCCGGAAAAAAGTTCGCCTAGAAACAAAATCCTCCTCCTCCTCCTCCTCCTCCTCCTCCTCATCATCATCATCATCATCATCATCATCATCAATAACATAATTCACCGCCTGTCCGTCTGTCCACCTGTCTGTCTGTCTGTCTGTCTCCTTTTCAGGTCCAAACTGCTGGACATCTCTGGGATCCCGGAGTGTTTTCAGCAATTTTTTTTTTCAGATCGGGTGTCCCCCTAAAGGCCTGAAAGAATTATCCCAATTTATCTCCCAAAAATTTTATATGCTAAAACACGAAGCACTTAAATTCCAAGATTTTGGCTTTCTTTCGTGAATTTGTTGATCTGCTGACTTTTCTAGCTATGAGAAAAACAAAATTTTATAGAAGTGTGGAATGGTGGCCTTCCCACTCATTAAAGTCTACGAGTAAACCAAGTCCCAACATACTTCTACAAAGTTTCATTCACTTTCGTGGAATGAAGTAAATCAAATTAGTCAATAAATTTAGAAAAAAAATGTAGCCACCAAAATTTTTAGCTACGCATCGGAATCCACGACAGGTAAAGAAAAATGTGACAAGTTGTATTTAAGTGCTTCGTGAACATCAAGTCAAATCTGTGAAGCTGCATTTAAAATATAAGTGATTCGTGAGCTAATTGTAAGTGTTAAATTCTAACTCGATTAAAAGTTTCTTAAAATAATTTTCATCACATTTTATTGCTTGACAATTATGTCATAAAAAATTTGAGAGTTTTGAAGACATAATCCAGACGAAGAATCTTTCGGATTGAACGCGGCAAGAAAAAGGAAGTCATTATTTGGAAGAACTATAGTAAATATGTATTGCCCAAAGGATACTAACAGCCTTAACAAAAATATCACGCCCGTAGGGAAGGGTTTTTTTTTTCTAGTTTGTATAAAGCATAAAAATTACTAATTGGTAATATTATTTTTTTTTTTATTTTATTCTTTTTTTATGACAGTAATAAAATAGCAAAAACAAATCATAATACTTATTGGTTAGTAATTTTATATATATTTTTTTTTTTGGAAATTGTATGTTTCTGGGTGAACTTTTTCGAAAACTGTACCACCACCGGTTACGAAAATCCGGATACACCTGTCCGTAAAATGTAGGTGTTGCTCAGTGTGTCCTGATGTTGGTAATCGATGGTACTCATACGAAAGACCGAAATAATATTCTAATGAGTAAAAGATACGCTAAACTATATATACACACGTACCTTTAATTAACCCACAGAAAAATTAATAAAACCTAAAAATGTGGACGATAATAAACCTAAATGATGGATCTAAGAGCGTGATTCAACCCTTCATGGTCACAAACGTCAAGAAACTAATTGCCCTTAAATAAATTAAAACCAGAAAGTATCAATTTCAAACTCCATAAAATCCCGTCTCGATTCTGTTCTATTCTGAATTTTATAGATTTTAAAATAAACCTATTTACTGATGTCTTAAAATATACTGTATATATATTTTCATAAAATATTTATCCACTAAATTTGAATTACATTCTAAGGTCTGAGCTTTTTACTTATAGGAATTATACAGGTCGTTCCATAAGTCCCTTTACCCCTTTTACCCTCACCCTATTATAGTAGGGAAACGTTAAGGGGTAAAAGGACTTATGGAACACCCCGTAAAACCAAATACATGGAAAGCTTCAAACGAGACCCAAAACTGGAAAATAAGACCAGACAAAATTTTTTTTTACAAAGTGACATTCAAATTCAAATACAAAAACTTTATTCAGAAAAGAATAAAAATGACAGATTTTTACAATTTTTACATATTTGTTATGACATTTATATATTGAGAGTACTCTCATCTGAATATGTCCTTCGAAGCATGGAGGCTTTAAGGCAAAACTAATGGCATTTAGATTATTTATTTCATAAAAATAGTAATAGTGGCGAGTAATAGTAATAGTAATAATATAATAGCAGTAATAATAGTAAATATTGAATAACGTTTATTGATAAAATAAACATTACTTTTACAATTTACAATGAGATAAATAATTGTGAAAGTGAATTATTTATTTTATTTAAAGTTCACAAAGTTTACAAAATGTCACAATTTTAAATTAAATGATTTATTGTATATTTAATAGAAAATAAATGATGCTTCATAAAAAATAGAAAAGGAATAGATTACCAAATTAAAGGTGTTTAATGAAATTAGCATATTTTAAATAGTTGATTACAATGGTAAAAATGGCAGTAGTGAACTTATGCATCAGTGGGAGCTGATGAAGCGCTTTTATAGTGATTTGCGAAATACATTTAGTGATGAAGCCTGCCTGATATTTATGGGAATTGCATTCCATACATCTACTCCTTTGAAAGAGAGTGCATTTCATGCAGTTTTTATTGCGTAGTTAGGTTTGTGTATAAAATCCCTGGGCATGTCGATTTTTGTTGATAATTTTGAACATATTGATACCAACATTGAATTTGTGTACGTCATTTAGTTTTAAAATATTTAGCTCTTTAAACATTGGGGAAGTGGACTTTGTCTGTTGTCATTATTCGGTGTTTTGAGGAAGGGTCTTTTTTTAATTTAAATAATATGAAGAGAAATCTTGATAGTTTGGATTTGATACGTTGTAAATGACTTTTAAAACTTTGATTTTCGTCTAAATTAATGCCAAGTACTTTAACTTCATTCACTCTTGCAAGAGTAGTATTCCCAAATTTTATTTGACAGTTTGTATTAATGTGTTTTGTGGTAATAGTCATATAAAATGACTTTGTCAGGTTCAATAAAAATTTATTAGCACACATCCATTTATACACATTTTTTAATTGCCTGTTCGTTTCATTAATCAGAAAGTCTGTGTTATGATGGGAAGAAGTAAGCGTGGTATTATGTGCGTATTGTACGCAATTTAATGTGGTAGAAAGATGAAACTCGTTGACATGAATTAGAAATAATAATGGACAAGAATAGGTCCTTGTGGAACTCCACTAGTTAGCATCGCCTTGTCGGATAAATTACACCAGTACACATTTGAAAACTTGTCGATCGATTTTTACAAACTAGTTGGTGATTCTATATAATTTGAGTGCGCTGATCTCAAAAATATAGTTAGTTTTTCCCTATCACGTATGTTTTCTTACTACAGGGTGTGTCATAAATCCCCCATTTATCCCCAAATGTGAACCATCTTATCGAGACCAACATCGGATTGCACATGCTAAACCATAAATTTTGTTGTTATAGACTACAGTAACGCTTACATAATAATGTAGGGTAAATATATATAACAACCAGTCCCGTTCCCAGCAAAATACTCTCTCTCCTCCCATCAATGGGTGGTTAACATTTGGGGACAGATGAGGTATTACAACACCCCTTGTAGCACGAAATCTTTAGGTGATAGAGTAAAACCTAATTAAAGCAGAATTAAATAGCTCCTAGATCTTGGACAAGCATATTGCTTGTTTATGAAAGAATTAAAAAATAACTGAAAGAAACAAAATATATTTACCTTCTTTACCAAGCGAAGAATGTGTCGGATGCCAATAAATTGTTCTCCTGCAATCTAGACCCCAAAAGTTCTGCAGAGTCCTTAGGCAGATTCAAATCCCTGACTAAGTCATTTAGTTCGGCTTGGGTTAATGGTTTAGGAGGATCTCGGTCAGCTGTTGGCTGTTCATAAACATCATCATTGTCTGGATTTGGAGCTGAATCAGAATCTGAATTGTATTGATCCAGACTCTCGGGTGGGCGGGGAATAGGAACTTCTGGACCATGGGGTACCAGCCTTATTGCAGATGGAAGACTTGGGTATTGAAGGCTCTCTTTATTCTTTGCATTATAACCTTTAACATTGCAAGAACAGAAGTAGCAGTCGTCGGTATGGTTTCTAGGCTCGCGCCGTACCATAGGGATCCCAAATGGCAAACTTTTCTTTTTACCTTTGCTCCAATTCCTTAGTGCCGCAACACACGTAAGACAAACCTCGTGCGGAGCCCAACTTTTGTCTTGATCTCCTAATTTAATTCCAAAATAAGCATGATAAGCTCTCTTAATGAAGGTCGTTACATTTGTCCTTTGTTTTACAACAACATACCGACCACAAATATAACAAAATATGTCTGGACTATGGGTACATCCTCTAGAAGCCATTATTAAAATTTTAAAGACGTAATGTTAGAATTATCTATCTGAAAAATATGGAAAAAACGAAATTAATTAAAGATAAAAAAGGTAAAAAATTACAAAACGCCCCAAAATTGTTTTGCTAATAACTTTAAAACTGTGGGTGATAGAAAAAAACTGGTAGCATTTTTGAATTCAGCGCAGCGAACTGCTTGAGAATCATAACTCAAAATAAAGAAATCGATTTTCATGCAGACCGGTGTTATCTTTTAATTTGATGTACTGATGGCGATTTGGCAGATATGATTTAAACAAATCGAGGATATTTCTGCTTATTCCATATATGTGAAGTTTATTCACTAAGATTATGTATCATGCTTTTGACAAGTCGAGGAAGATCAAGGCAGTGTTTTTTGTTGCTTAAGTTCTGATACACATTTTCTAATCACATTTTCTAATAGCATGTTTATAGCATCTTCCGGTGTATGTCCACCTCTAAACCCAAATTGTGTTTTAGTTAAAATATCGTATTTTATTTTAGAATTTAGTAAATTTATTGTACACGATTTTTTCAAATACTTTACTTAAAGTTGGCAATACGGAAATGGGGCAATAACTGGATGGCGTGTTTTGGTTTCACGACTTAAATACAGGGCATACTCTGGCTTCCTTTAGACTGTTAGGGAATATACCTAGTGTTACCGATTCATTCATTAGCTAATTGAGTGGTATTGCAATTTCTTCAGATACTAATTTGTATCGTATTGATGGATTGTGATGACGTCAGAATTTTTATTTTTTAGATTTTTTATTGCTAGAAAGATATCGTATGGTAGGATTGGACCAAAGAAAAATGAGTTTGGATTTGCTTTTGGCATGTATTGTCGGTAGTGAATGTCTGTAATTGATATTGAGGATGCAGTATTGGAGCCGATATTTGCAAAGCTATTTAATAGATTGGCTATGTCTTTGGAGTCACTGTAAGAATTTCCGCCTTGTGTGAGGGAGGACAAGGAATTTGTTTTAATATTCTTTGTGTTAATTAACTCTTTCAGAGTGTTCCGCAGCCTTTTTGGATTGGATTTCTGTTCATTAATTTTGGAACAATAATGATCTGCTTTTGCTTTTTTAATGACTGCATTAAGTCCGTTGCAGTAATTTTTGTATGGCTGTTCGGAAATATATCAGTTTTCCTAATTTAAAGAGAGTATGTTTGCGTTTAATACTCACAATGAGTGCTGGTGTGATCCACTGGTTGTTGTATTTAGTTTTAGATATTACTTTTGATTTAAGAGGAAAGTTTATGTTGAATATATCCATCAGTGTGTCTGAGAATGTTTGAAACTTTTGTTCCATTGTCATGGTTACTTTCGGTTATTTTTGTCCAGTCGAAAGCTGTTATTTCTCTCAGGAACTTTAATATGTTATTATATAGCTGTAAGATCTATAGTCAACTTTTATGGTTTCCTTTGCCGAGAAAAGGGTGATTAGCATGGTGTACGTAGGAATGTGATCTGTGATATTTAATATAATTATACCCAAGATGCAGTCAAGCTGGAACCAGACCCAGATCTGATGTAGAAGAGCCGAATTTCTAATGTCATTGTGAAGTCTAGCTGGCTTTGTAATAGCCAATTTAAAATCACTCACACTCATGATGTTGTGAAGGAAACTTGCGTTGTTATTCAAATGTTCTTTTGTGAGATCAATATTTAAATCTCCCGCAATAACACAATTGTTACCAATATAATTGGAGGATATAATTCTATCGATATTTGTAATAAACGTTGGTATATCACCAGTTTGTGGCCGGTACATACCTAAAATTGAATACTGGGTGTTGTGAATAAACATTTCAATTGCCAGTGTTTCTGAGGTATTGTTTATACCTGTCAGTTCTTCGATACTTTTACTCTTGTAGTTTGAGTCTACAAATATACTTACACCTCCTCCACTGTTAGCTCTACATACATGGTAGCTTGTGTACCCTAGAATGTTAAGAAAGATCTTATTATTTTCATTTAACCAGATTTCAGTCAATATAATGCACGTGAATTCATGTTGTGATAATTTTAGGTTAGCTGTCAATTTGTCAAAGTGGCTTGGGAAACTGCGAATGTTTAAGTTCAGGAAAGACAGGTTGCCATTGTTGTATGTCTTGTTTAAGAAGTTGTCGACTGAGATATAGTCGGAGTTGACTACGTTTTCAGATTCAATAATTTCATTTACAGTATTGGGAGTATTTAAAGTGATGATCATGATGTGAAGATTAGGGTAGTACGGTAATAGAAATAATAACAGTTTAGGAAAAAATATACAACGTAAATACAGACATATATAAATACAAACATATATATATATATATATATATGCAGGGTGGCGCATAGGAATTTTCAGTGTTAACTATAATATATTTTTTCTTTTAGGTAGGGGATGGCTGCGAAATCAACAATAGACAAGACGGTGAGCTTGGTTTTAATGTATGGAATACCAGGTACTACAAATCGATGAATCGGTACAGAATTTAAATTTTGTACCTATTGATCGATTTGTAGTACCTGGTATTCCATGCACTAAAACCAAGCTCACCTTCTCGTCTACTGTTAATTTCGCAGCCATCCCCAACCTAAAAGAAAAAAAATAATATATTATAATCAGCACTGAAAATTCCTATGATGCGCGATTATTGCGCCACCCACAATTAGAAACTAGCAAAATTCCTAATTCCAAACTTAACCCCCCCCAACCCAAAACGAAATTCCGTCACCAATTCCTATGAATTCGCTAAGGAAATACTAACCATAAATAATTCGAATAACCTCCATATGCATAGTTTCGACATAGTATTCCTTTACATCAACGTTCCAATTAAAGAAGCCATCGACATCTGTATTAACAACCTATTTGCCAACAATCTGATATTTGTCAACAATCTGAACACAGTCCTCAATTTAACAAAACAAGAATTCACCCAACTGCTAACGCTTGCCGCTTCAGACACTTATTTCTTTTTTAATCAACAACTTTATCAACAAACCGACTCACTAGCTATGGGATCCCCCTTAAGTGCCACTTTAGCCAACATCTTTCTCAGTCACCATGAAAATAACTGGCTCCTCCGTTGCCCCACCCACTATAAACCACACCTATATAAAAGATATGTTCACGACACCTTTCTCCTTTTTCACAATGCCAACCACGCCCCCATTTTTCTTAACTATCTTAATTCCCAACACAAAAACATTAAGTTCACCAAAGAAGACGAATCCAATAACACCCTACCCTTCCTAGATATAACAATAACAAAACAAAACAACAAATTCAGCACCTCCATATATCGAAAACCCACATACACAGGCCTAGGTACTAATTACCTAAGCCACACCCCTTCGCCATATAAAATAAACAGCATCAAAATTTTAATCCACTGCGCCTATCATCTTTGCTCTTCGTACTTATCCCTCCACAACGAAATAGAATTCATTCATAATTTTGGCATCAACAACTCCTTCCCAAAACATCTTTTACAGTTTTTAACCAGAAATTTTTTAATAATATTTATCAACCCCCCCGCCCCCTTAAAGTTCCCACCGTTAAAAAAGACGTACAATACTTTTCATTTCCCTATTACGACCATATCAGCCACAAAATACTTTCAGAACTCCGCCTCCTACTTACCCCTCTTTACCCCCAAATTAACATTCAATTCGTTTTCACCAACAATAATAGCATCAAATCATACTTCAACCACAAAGAAAAAACACCCTATCCCCTTGCTTCGTCCATCATCTACGTTTTCAACTGTGTTCGCTGCAAAGCGAACTACTGTATATTGGCAGCACCATTCGCCAGTATCAAACTAGAGTGGACGAGCATCGCGGTATTTCTACCAGAACATCGCAACCCCTAAATAAACCCACTAAATTAGCAATAAGAGATCACTGCCACCTTCACAATCACCCACTACTTCCCTCCAATTTCAAAATTATTAACTTAAACATAGCCAAATAAACTGCCATATCCAACTACCGAGAAGAAATTCACCTTCGCTCCGTCTGGCCCCAACTCTTCTAATATGGACCCCTTCCAACAACCATTCATTCCCAACCCTTTTCTCAATTAGTCCCCTTACCCCGACAATAACAACCTGGTAAGACTCCTCTCATTTTGTTCGCTTTTTACTCTATATATGACGACTGATCACTTTTCTATTTTTCATATTATTTTATTTTTAATTTTAATTACCTAAACACCATTAATATCACGTTTATTTAAATATATTGTATAAGTTTACGTTCATTATATTTATTAATTTTTTTATCTGCTTTTATAATTTTAGCACTGATGATGGAAAATGAAAATTTCCGAAACGTTTGTAAATAAACATGTACCATCTCTTCGTTCTCTTATTCCTCGCTAAGTTACGTTTCCCTAAGAACGTGTGTGTGTGTGTGTGTGTGTGAAGTACAATAAAAAGCGGTTGTAGTAAAGCAAGAGCGTAAGAACATGATATTATATATGCATCCACGTTGAGACTGTTGAGTTGAAAGTTAAAAAATTATAGAATTATTAAAACAAAGTTAAAAATTAAATTAAAAATTATAATTTATTTCATTATAAAATCTTAAAATTAGTGATTATAGAATTTGAAGGACTATGAGAATAGCAGAATTGTAAGATCATAAGGATTATAAAATTATAAAATTTCAAAATAGCATAAATTTACGATTTTTTATTATTTTTAATTATTACAAGCAGAGCCTTCGGCTCCCTGCCCTACGGACGGGCTTGTGCTTCGCAAACTCGCCTATGGCGAGGGCACCTTCGCAGAGTACTGAGATGAAGACAAATATTATTTTACATTTTAAATATACGTAGCTTCACAAATTTTTAACCCACTGGCTCAGAATACGAAGCTCAAAAGGTTAGGGTTACCCCTTTGGGGGGAGGTCATTCTCCCTCTCCCCCCAAAACCCCCCCTCACCCCCTTTATGCAACTTGGGCGGGGGCTAACCCCCACCCCTCTTGTTGCATAACCCCTCCCCCTTTACCTCCACCCCTCCCTCATTACCCACACCCCATTACCCCCCTTGTTGCATAACCCCCTCCCCCATTATCCCTACCCCCTCTTTTCTGCTAAAAATAGTTAGAAGTTTGTGTAACACCGGTTTCATATTTTTTACATTTCAATTAAGGTTGAAAGAAAATTGAAGAAAATGCACGGTTTCTTTTTTAATAGTTGAGGATTATTATTATTATTATTATTATATAAGAGTAATGATACATAATGATAGGTTATGTAGTGATAGTTTTACTTATCAGATGGGTCATATTCAAGGCAATTCTATTTGTAGATGGCGCTGAAAGCTGTCGAAGTCATTTAGAGTACTTTCGAATTGACATCTTTGTCGTTCCTGCGTCTTACGGTCATATATTGTGCCGTCTCGTACATAACAGGAATATATTATTTTTTCTTCTTTAAGTTTTATAGTTTATAAATTTTCTTTTCTGTATTCACAGAGTGATTCATATATATATATACACACACACACACTGTGTGTATATATATATTAGGTTTGATATTTATAACTGCACCTCTTATTTCCGATTTCCACAGTGGGTCACTCAATTTTAATTTTATAATTCTTTTGTCCGTCATAATTATTTTTCCCAACTCGGTGTGCTTCCGTAACGACATTTTCAGGAATGTTTATACGGAGTTTTTCTTTGATGGCGTTTCTAACAACTTCAGTGGAGTTTTCATTTGAGTATTCTTAAGTGACTTCAGGTCCACCGATAAAGTACAGTATAAGTCTTTGTGGGTTTAATGTTTGAGGTCGGTGTTTAACCTCTCATTTTCTATTACTTGGTTTTGTAATCTTGGTAACCTTAGTTTAGTTTCCGCCCAAATTGTTCATTCTGACAAAAGTTAAGCTTGTCACTCCACCTTAGACCTATAGTTTAAGGTGGAATCCACGCTCCACCAGCAGGCCAGCGTCTTAAACACTAGGCTACCCAGCGTACCCATTTACCTACCAACCAATTTCTTTATTGTGTGGAAGGATAAACAGCTGGGTTTTGCTGCGCGTCGCCTGCCGTCACCGGGTCTCGTTCCCAGGGTCGATGGATTCGTAGTCAGCGACGCTAACCACTGCACCACCGAGGCGATCTTCCATCGTGAATACTCGCTCATTAACATCGTTTTTAATTTGTTTATTGTTTCATTCTTTTCTGTCAAACAGTTTAGAATAAACGATAGCTACGATTCCATATATAAAGCTAATTGTTTATTATAACCGGTAAACGCCTGGCATTCCTGCCTTTTATTCGCTTGAAATTCTTCGATTCGATGTCGGAAGATTTCTCCGGGGAAAGCAGTGCTTGATGTGGAGGAAGGCATACCTCTTTCCTGTTCCCTCACGGAGACTCCTGGAGATGAGGGAGTGGGGGAATGTCTGTTGTTGTTTTTGTTGCTGTTGTTGATTTTTGTTTCCTCTTTTTGGCATTGTTTTAAAGCGTATTCGCTTGAAATTTTTCGATAATTTTTTGATTCGATTTTTAGATAACGCACTTGCTTTACATTAAGGTTTTATTTACACGTGTAGTTAAAATTCAGTCGTTCGTTCGTATGTTTGTTATCTCAAGGTCACGGGTACAGCTTGCGGTCCTGTAGGATAAGAAGGTAGTGTCGGATGTCGCTAGAAAAATTTGAAGATATATTTTATGTAATATTGTCAGTTAAGTAATGCTTTTTTTCTGATGAGATTGTAACTGTGTAATCTTGGCATTTTTACAATTTTGTTGGAGCGGAAACACAATGGATCACTGACTTTAAACACTGTTAATTTTGATAGGAAGAAGGAACACGAAACTGACAAGCGTCACCGGCACTGTTTACAAACTAAGCTAATTAAAGGAATACATTTTAAGTACAATAACCACGCTGAAAAAAAACAGAAAGGGATAAAGCAATAAAGTGAGAAACTTGGAGCGAGTGGGACTCAAACCCACTTCATGTTGTTTTAAAGTCAGCGCTCTACAGATCACGCCATCCAGAACCCCCAGAAAAGTTCGTTCAATCAACATCAATATTTACTCCGTTAAACTCCCTTACCTTTATGCAAATGGGCTACGTCGTGGCCAGTATCGTAACACTGCTTCCAGATCAGCGAAGTTAAGCGACAGTGGGTCTGGGAAGCAGTTGGATGGGAGACCATCCTCTACGTCCAGATTATGTAGCAACCCGTCATTAGGATCCCACGCGAAGCTGTAGATTCCCTCCATCATATGACCTTAGATGTCGGGAAGAAGCCAAACAACCCGATCACTACTTTACCTTTATAAAAATAAATGTATTTGAAGTACAAAGAACGTAATAACCGCAATAATTATAACGTTAATAATAGCGCGCTAACATTGAAACCACGCGACGGGGGTTCGAGTTGCCTATTGCCTTTCCGTCTAAGCTAATTATACAGAGGGTTGACAAAAATAAATAGACACCTTCGGTTTTTCCATAGTTTTTGATCTAATAATAAAAGTCACTAAATAATAACAGATTTATTGAATCAGTATATTTAGAATCGTGTTGTTTTACCCTTTCCATTATGCAAAGCTGACACACGTTCTGTAATTCCATTGATGTGCTTTGCCATTTGTTCTTGAGGACAATCATCGTATGTCTATGTACTTTTGTCAATCCTCTGTACTTAATGACTAGCAAAAATGGTGTGACGGAACATTTTTAATCAATTTCGCTTAATTCTGGTGTTATTCTAGGATTATTTCAAGTTGAACGAAGTGGTAGAAGGCCAAACTTGTAGGAAATACAATTAATATATCAGCCCTGTCATAGATCGTAACTGGACCAAGCTAGCCACTTATCCTAATGCTGATTACAGGAGTGAACTGTCTGTATGTAGGAAAAGTCTATTGCCGTGTTTTGTTTCAGTCCAGCTTAGCGGGAACTACTATTTTATTTCGTTCCTGAATCTGGGATTAAAATTTAGGATACAGTTTTTACTTCCTCGATGAATAAGTTCAGGATTATATATATATATATATATATATACATATTAATTCTTGCCTACGTTATCAAGTGTTATCTATAAAAACGTAATCCATCCTGTTAAATAAAAACTGGCCACACATTGGATATATCATGTGTGTTTGCAAATGGAACGACAAGCGCAAACCAATTATTTTATCATAAATCTCAGTATCATATCGCTACATATATAATGAGTATAATCTATCTTACATATAAATTACCAAAAAACTGAGCCCATTTAAAATAACGTAAAGCTTCTACTTCCTTATTCTAAATTACATTTTTAATTCATTTGGGAAGATTTATATATCCTGCATGACTACAGGACTGTAGCTGTAGGGGTGGCTCCAAATAAGATGGTGACTTCGGATAGTTTCAAAATACATCCTAAAAAAACTTTTCACCATTTTGTATTTACTCGTTTAAAAACGTTGAATTCCCTCCCAAATTTGATTTATTGTGTTTCTGTGACGTCAGTTAAGGTGTGGTGCTACCGTACTTATAAAAATAAATTTCCTAATAGTGTCGAAATCCCGCCCCCCCCTAGTAATATGGAGTCACCCCGTCTTAATGGCACTTTAATGGACGTGGCATATTTTATTACTACTTAATGATAGATATATGCGCAATTTCCACAGAATAGTTGATATATCAGTAGCCTTACTGTACAGTACTTTTAAATTTAAGCCAATGAAACTAGCCGCTGTAGGATACTTGCCTAGGAATTAGTATATACTTTGTAGAAATATAAACGATTAAATCAACGAAATAAAATCAAAGGTTTATTAAAAATAAAAAAATATTATTAAAAATCATTAAAAACAATGACAGTTCTCTTCAAACTTTTCTGGTTTTGCATTTTAATCAAATATATTGTAGAAAAGCATCTTATAAGCGAATTAATATTCAAACTTCACTCTTACTATGTAGGAATTTATAGGCCTATAGCTAGTAAGATATCATATTTATAGAAAGAACCGGATGAAGTCGTTCTCGTGCTTAATACTTTGCTACTGGTACTCTTACACGTAACCATAAAATCGCTACTCGTTCCACGTCTGGTAGGGAACCCCTATATTCACATTTTTTAGACTAGTTTTCTCCTACACATTCTATGAGTAATATGGTTTATATTCATCATTCATTAGACTCAGACTCGAGTGTATTTTTAGTATTATACAGACAGGATTATAGGTTTTTTACTTTTTAAATTACGGCAGATAAAAGGTATGTACTATCCCTTTTCAAAAACAACTCCTCTGATTATGAAAGCGTTGTAGAACTTAAATATTTTCTTTGTTCTACGACCCATTTAACTCATTACAAGAGTATTAAGTCAATAAAAGAGCTAGAATATTTTGTGAAGAAATAAAACGAATCAGTTCAGGATATCACAAAAACATTGGAGTGAACCGTTAGAAAGGAATACAAAGGATACCAAACAGCAACAGACCGGCTGGTCCCTACGAGGTTGTCTGTTTAAAAAGAAAGGTTAAAAGATGAGAGAAAATTAAAGACGAGTGAAATTTTAAAGCAAAGCAAGAAAGGGAGACTGAAATGGAGGGATTTAAAGCTAAGTAAAAATTTTAAAGCAAACAGGAGAGAATCCGAGTGAAACAACACTATTTTTATGCGTTAACAAATGCTTCTAACTCGGGGTTTAAGGCAAGATAAATACTGTATCTAGTGAAGGTGAAATATTTTTCGGCGTCGACGATATCAAAACCTTTAATCATTTTAAACACCTGGATTAAATCTTTCCGAATCCACCTTTTTACGAGTGAGAATATATTTAAGTTTCTAAACGGGCAGTGTATGACTTTTTCTAAGTTTGACAATAATATTTGTAGCCTGTCGCTGCACTCTCTCCATTTTGACTATGTCCTGCCGTAAATGTGGGGACCAGAAATTAATACAGTATTCCACATGGGGGAGTACTAAGGGATTATAAAATGTTAGCTTTGTTTTCTCCGACTTAAATTCAAATGATCTACCAATAAACCCTAAGATTCTATTTGCTTTTCTAACCGCTTCGATACATTGTTTACTTTCTTTCAGAGTGTCGGCAACACTAATACCTAAATCTTTCTCTTCCGTAACACTCGTTAGTGTCTTGTCGCGCATAAAATACTTTTCTTTAACATTATTTCTACCGAAATGCAACAGTTTACATTTGCCAAATTTGGGAAATTTCTGCCCACTCGAGTAACTTATTATCTTCTTGACTCTACAAACTTTCTGTCGCTGCCTTTGTTCGTCCCCCTGGTTTGGTATCATCCGCAAATTTTGAAATTATACTGTTAATTCCTATGTCGATGTCAATGATATAATAAAAAGAACTGGTTCCAGAACTGGTCCCAAAACTGATCCCTGAGGCACGCCGCTAATTATACTTCTCCAGTTAGAATTCAGGGGTGGGCAACCCTGTCGCCAATCGCCACAAGTGGCGAATTGGCCTTGTGAGTGTGGCGAATTTGAGTTTGCCTTGTTTTGGCCCAACAATAAAATGCAACAAACCCTTTTCTCGACAGTGTACTGGTTGCAATTTAACATTTTCTATTCCATTCTCAGACTGACTCATTGACGCAATTCTACCAGCTGATACTCTCCGCCACTATTTGATTCAGTCAGGGCCCGACCGTAACTGTAGGTGTGGTTGCTTCTGTTTCGAGTGTTTTTTTTTACATTTTCCTCTGCCCCAGTCGTTAACAAAGTATTTTCTGTATTGTTATAATTAATTTCAACATTTTCATCGTAATGGTGGATAAGTGGATTATTTGAAAACGAGGTGAACCAGCAGATGATAATGCTAAGCTAAGTAATGTAGACAAACTCATTGATTTGGAAGTTAGTGTTAAAAGGGGAAAGACGGGCGAATGAAAAAATGTGACACGAGAATTTCAAAAAAGCTGTGAGCTGGAATTTATGCGTCTAGTACGACTCATCGCCGCCGACTCATCGCCGCCGACTCATCGCCGCCGATTCATCGCCGCCAACTCATCGCCGCCAACTCATCGCCGCCAACTCAACTCCGAATGCACCGTTGCCAAATAATGTTTTGTATAATTTATTAATCTTTCTTTAGTGCGATGATAGGTACTGAAGGAAATTAAAAACACTTGGAACAACCATTGAAAACATAACTAATTATATTTATATAATATTTTATTTATATAATATAACCTAACCTAACCCAACTTAACCTAACCTAACCCAACTCACCTAACCTAACCTAACCTAACCCAACCTAACCTAACCCAACCTAACCAACCCAACCCTAACTAACCTAACCTAACCCAACCCAACCTAACCTAACCTAACCCAACCTAACCTAACCTAACCCAACTTAACCTAACCTAACCCAACCTAACCTAACCTAACCTTCACCAATTAACATTATAAATGCCTTATACAAAATACAGAAGAGTCGAGATATGTATCTCGAACAACTTGTAGGAGGTCATGCTCCACCTTCAAAATTATAAAATATCGTGATGCTGATGAGTGATGACCGTATATTAAAACTAGTTTTAAGCTTTGAGCAACGATCACCATTAGAATATTTACGTGGGATTGCCTACAATTACCACTAATTAAAATCTGAACCTTTTAATCTTTTTTTAACGTAGTAGAATAAAGAGTTTCTAACGATTTTTAATTTTTTAAAGCTCTAACCTTCAAAAATAAATTAATTTATTTTTTGAAAAAATGGAGTTGAGTTGGCGGCGATGAGTTGGCTGGAGTTGAGTCGGCGGAGTTGAGTTGGCGGCGATGAGTTGGCGGCGATGAGTTGGCGGTGATGGATCGTCCCATCCCGGGAATTTATAGTGATGCAAGTAAATGAAAAGCCGGTGTGCCTTCTATGCAAAAACGTTTTCAGTGAAAATAAGGCAGACAGTTTGAAGAAACCACATTGAGTTCAAATATTCAGCCAACATTATTGAGACTTCTCAAACAAAATCATTGTGAAATTTCGCATTAAATTTTCTAATTTTTTTCATCATTTGTGTATAAAGCAGTTGTGAGTAGTCAAAATGTACATGTTTTGAATAAACCTCTTTAAACAGTTTTTCATTTTATATTTCGATTTATCAACCTATTTTCTCAACTTATGCACGGTGTGGCGAATTTTACTTTCATTCGCCACACCTGTGGCTAAATTGAAGAAATGGTTGCCCTCCCCTGTTAGATGCTTTGTCATAAATGACCACGCTTTGTTTACGTCCTCTAAGCCAATTTTCAATCCATTTGAGAACATTATCATAAATTCCGTGAGACCTAAGTTTAGCTAATAATCTCCTATGGGGGCACTTTATCATACACCTTTTGAAAATCCAAATATACATCTTTTTTTTATGCAGGAAGGAGGGGCCAAGGGCGAATGCCCGCAAAAGCGTCCCCACCTCCATAGAAGAAGAAGAGATCCAAAATCAAAGTCTGGGGGTTTTCGAGATGCCTAGACACTCTGCGTTTGAAAAATGGGAGGTCATACACAGGAGGAAAGATGGATTGAGGAAGATTGTTCCAGAGTTCACCGGTTGAGTAGATAAAAGATTGAAAATACCGATTAACCTTTGCGTTAGAGAATTGGACAGAAAAGCAGTGAGAAAGTGCAGAAGGTCTGGTACTGCGTGCTCTCCTTAAAGGAGGAGGCATGCAGTTAGAGAGTTCAAAAGAGCAATGTCTGTTATAATAGCGATCGTAAAGAGAGAGTGAAGCAACATTGCGGCGAAGAGAGAGAGATTGAAAACAGTGAGAAAGAGGCGGGGATTTGATGAGACGAAAAGCCTTTGATTCCACCCGGTCAAATACGACTGTATGGGTTAAGCCACCCCACATATGAGAAGCATACTCCATACAGAGACGAACAAGACCCTGTACAGAGAAAGCAACTGAGTCGGGGTGAAGAAACTGCGGAGTCGGTACAGCACACCTAAACCTCTTAGAAGCTGTTTTAGAAAGAGAGTATATGATGTTTCCAGGAAAGATCACGAAAAAAGGAAACGCCAAGAATGTTAAGAGAAGAGGAAGGATTGAGTTGTGTTGTTGAAGGTAAGGGGATAGTCTTGTGGAAGATTGTGACGAATAAACAAATAAAGGAACTGAGTTTTTGAGTCTTTGAAAGCCACAAGGTTTTCTCTACCCCAATCAGAGATAGCAGAAAGATCAGAGGTCAGGTGCTCCATAGCCGTTCTACGGTAATAATCAAAGGGACGCTTTGGGAAGCGGGTGGAGAAGTGAAGAGGGAAATCATCGTCATTGGAGTGAATAGGACAGAGGTGCGAATTAAAAGATCACTAATAAATAAAAGGAAAAGAGTGGGTGACAGGACAGAACCCTGAGGAACACCACTGTTGATAGCTTCAGGAGAAGAACAGTGGCCATCTACAACCGCAGCCATAGATCGGCCAGAAAGGAAATTAGAGATGAAGGCACAGATAGAGGGATAGAAACCGAAGGAGGACAGTTTCGAAATTAAAGATTTGTGCCAGACTCTATCAAAAGCTTTTGATAAGTCTAGCGCAATAGCAAAAGTTTCACCGAAATCCCGAAAGGAGGATGACAAAGAGTCAGAGAGATATGCAAGAAGATCGCCAGTTGAGCGTCCCTTGCGGAATCCATACTGACGATCTGAAAGAAGATTGTGAGAAGAGAGGTGCTTAAGAATCTTTGTATTAAGGATCAGGGGCGGAGCTAGCTAGGGCAGGCGGGGCAGTGCCCCGGGGCCAGGGCCTTTGGGGGGGGACCGGGTCGTTGATAACACCTTCGCAAGGAAAATTAATAATTCGCTGACTTTTAATCTCGTAAAAGTTAAAACTTAATATTATGTCATTTCTTATTTAAAAATAGTAAAAAAAAACAAAAATAACGTCTATTTGTCTATATATTAACTATATCTAT
Source organism: Bathynomus jamesi (assembly GCA_023014485.1). NCBI lineage: Eukaryota > Metazoa > Arthropoda > Malacostraca > Isopoda > Cirolanidae > Bathynomus > Bathynomus jamesi. Next base: position 1,056,410 of record JAJOZX010000017.1, on the reverse strand, counting down.
AAGGAAAAAGCAATTATTTAAAAAAAATTGCTAAAAACGGCTTCAAAACGTAAAAATGTGTTTTTTTTTGGCATATTTTGAAATCTGCACTTTGTTATGACGTCATATGAAATATATCGTATTGTGATCCAGTTTCAATCTTTGCTTGTGTGTTAGTAAGTATGTTATTATAAAGCTAAAGCAGTTTCAAAGCCTTGTGTTAGTCCGTGCGTAAGAAATTTAGGCTCAATTGAGTGACTTAATTTAGCGTTCAGAACTTCAGACCCAGTTCCGTAGTGTGTATAGTGACTATAGTGAATCACTGTGTATATGTATGAGTATACCACTTTTGCACTAAACTTTATTGTTACTCAGTTATTGTTAAAATTAATAGTTTTCAACCCTCGAGGCATGTCAGAGTACAAGAATAAAAGTGGCTTTAGGGGTCCCGTAAATGTGTTAGGGGGCCCGTAAATAAGTTTAGCCCCGGGGCCCGTGACACTCTTGCTCCGCCACTGTTAAGGATAGATTAAAAAAATTTAGAAATGCAAGAAATCAAAGCAATTGGACGATAGTTGGAGGGTTGAGAGCGGTCACCCTTCTTTGGAATAGGCTGAATGAAAGGGAACTTCCAGCAGGAAGGAAAAGTACAGATGAGAGACAAAGACGAAAGAGTTTGCCAGGCAGGGTTTCAGCACAGAAGCACAGTTCTTAAGAACAACAGAAGGAACACCATCAGGACCGTACGCCTTCCTGGAGTTGAGCGCAGATAGGGCAGGAAAAAACATCTTTAGAAGAGATTCTAATTTCAGACATAAGGTCAGAGGGAGCAGGAGATGGAGGAACAGCACTGAAATCGTCCAGAGTTGAGTTGTAAGCGAAAGTTTGAGCAAAGAGTTCAGCTTTTCAGAAGAGAAGGGAACTGAGCAGTCGAAATGGAAAAGAGGAGGGAATGAAGAGGAAATAAAGTTGTTGAAGAAGTTCTTAGCTAGATGCCAGAAAGAGCGAGAAGAATTAGAATTGGATAGGTTTTCACATTTTTGCCGGATGAAGGAATTTTTGGTGAGTCGAAGAACAGATTTTGCACGATTCCGTGCAGAAATATAAGCTGAGTGAGAGTCAGGAGTTGGATGGCGACGGTACCTTCTGAAAGCCTCCTCTCTGTTGCGGATAGCATTAGAACAAGTAAAGTTAAACCAAGCTTTTTTGCATTAGTAGTAGGAATAGAATATGGAATGTACGCCTCCATGCCCGAGAGAATCACCTCCGTGATGCGCTTAGCACACTCGGAAGGGCTCCGACCACGGAAGCAGTAGTCATTCCATGGGAAATCACAGAAGTACTGCCTAAGGCCTCCCAATCAGCGGCGCCAAAGTGCCAAAGGCGCCTCCTCTTGGGAGGATCCAAAGGCAGAATTGGAGCGATAGGACAGGAAACAGATATAAGATTGTGGTCGGAGGAGCCTAATGGAGAAAAAGTTTGACAGAGTAAGAAGAAGGATGAGAGGAAAGAAATAAATCTAGAATGTTGGGCCTATTTCCAAGACGATGGGGATACGAGTAGGGTGATATACAATCTGCTCTAGGTCAGTTGGGATAGAAAAGTTATAAGCTAGTTCACCAGAGATGTTAGTGAAATGAGAGGAAAGCCAATGGTAGTGGTAAACTTTGAAATCTCCTAAAATGGAGATTTCAGCAAAGGGATTGCGGGAAAGAATGTATTCCACTTTGGAAGTGAGGTAGTCTAAGAAGTTTGGATAGCCAGTAGAATTAGGGAAAAGGTAAACAGCGTAGATGTATTTAGTTTGAGATGGCATGTAAGCCGTAGCCAGAGGGTATAGAATTCGGAAGATTCGAGTTCGGGAATACGAGAACAAGTTAGGTTAATGCGTACATATACGCAACATCCACCTTTGGAGTGAAATTGAGTATAGAGAAAGTAAGAGGGTACAGAAAAGGGATTGCTGTCAGTCGTTCAGACACCTGAGTTTCAGTGAGGAAAAGAAGATGAGGTTTAGAGGAGGAAAGGTGGTGTTCAACAGATTGAAAATTTGAGAAAAGGCCACAATGTTGCAGAAGTTTATGAAAAGTGAATCAGGCAGAGGCCTAGAACATCTCGAATGGGTGGTAGCAGATCCAGCCCAGATCTACTGTTTTACCCTCGTTATACGTATTTACAATATCATTAAAAAAGTCGATCAAATTAGTAAGACAAGAATGATTACATCTAAAGCCGTGTTGAGAATTTGTGATTAATTTATTAATTTCTAAGTGATTAACTATTTTGTACCGAACGATCGTCTCCATAAGCTTACCAACTACTGAAGTCAGACTAATGGGACGATATTTTCGGGAAGCGATTTGCCTCCTTTCTTAAATATTGGCGTAATGTTTGTAAGTTTTTAATCGAACTAAACTTCTTCAGACTGTAAAAATTATTATTTATTATTATTATTATTATTATATTATTATTATTAATATACTGTATATGTGAGAGGAGAGACTATTGCGTAATTCATTTCTTTAAGTACCCTGGTGTAGAGCTTAACTGTAGAATTTTATTAGAATTAATTTTATCTATGGCCTAAAGTACTTCACTTTCACTAATGATAAAATCGCGAAGCTTTAAATGATCATCATTGAACATAATTACGGAAACGTTCATATTGTTCATATTTTCGTTAGTGAAGACGGAACAGAAGAATTTATTTAAAATTTCCGTCATTTGTAAGTCATCGGAAATTTTTTCGTCGTTATCGCCTGTGATTGGAGCAATAATCTGCGAAGCTACTTTTTTTATTCCTAACATAATTATAGAATTCCTTCCGATTCGATTTAATTTAGTTATATATATATATATATATATATATATATATATATATATATATATATATATATTCGGTAGTGTAGTGATTAGCGTCGCTGACTACGAATCCATCGGCCCCGGGTTCGAGACCGGGTGACGGCAGCCGGCGCGCAGCAAAACCCAGCTGTTCAACCTTCCACACAATAAAGAAAGTGGTTGGTAGATAAATGGGTACCCTGAGTGGCCTAGTGGTTAAGACGCTGGGCTGCTGGTGGGGCGTGGTTCGGATTCCACGTTAAACGTTAAACTGTAGGTCTAAGGTGGAGTGAAAAGCTTGATCTTCGTCAGAATTAACAATTCGGTCGGAAGCTAAGCAAAGGTTAAAGGTTATATATCTTTAACTATTAAAAAAACACCTGCATTTTCTTCCATTTTTACAAAATATAAAAAATAGGAAAACAGGTGTCACACAAACTTCCAACTACTTTTAACAGAAAAGAGGGTAGGGGTAATGGGGGAGGGGTTATGCAACAAGGGGAGGGGTATGCAACAAGTGGGGGTGGGGGTTATCCTACCAAGCTGCATAAATGGGAGTGAGAGGGTTCTGGGAGTAGAGGAAGAATGACTTCCCCGCAAAGGAATAACCCTAACCTTTTGAGCTTCGCATTCTGAGCCAGTGGATTAAAAATTTGTGAATCTATATTTAAAAAGTAAAATAATATTTTTGTCTTCATCTCGGTACTCTGCGAAGGTACCCTCTAATAAGTTTTTTGCTTCGCTTTCTCAATAGCCTGTAAGCATTTTGATTGGACAAATTATTTGTTTCTTTAAATTTGATGTACGCGTTCCTTTTTAACGTTGAATTACAATACTTTTAATTTCAACATTCCACCATTTGAGTTTAACAAACTTCGACAATCTCTTTGTAAGTAATGGAATATTACTCGACTCTAAGTGTTTAAAATAATTATAAAAAGAATTCCATTTATCATTAATATCATCTCGCATATTGCGTCTAAAGGTTCATCACAGAAGACTTTGAGGCCTCTCCAAACTACGATATTATAATATTAGTGAGGGCAACCAGAAAGTGGCACGACTTTCAGACCAGACTAATTACACTTACGTCCGCATTATTATTATTGACCAGCACTATAGGGAGACGAATCCCCGATCTCAGAGTCCACTTCGCTTATAGGGAAAGTGTGTTATCCAGTGAGCTACAGGCGCCGACTACGAAAGAAGTAACGTATTTGGAGGGGTTCAAAATGAATAATTTCAAAACCGCTCGTGGAGTGATTTGAAACAAGGTGGTTTTGGTTTTTAGAAGCTTTTTCAGTTCTCTATAATATATATATAATTCGTTACGTTACCACGCATAAACGCGAATAATGGTCCTATTAACGGAATTAATGTACACGCTTAGATGCGTGTTTACCGAAGCACAAGGGTGTGTCTTCCGTGCAAAACTTCTTGCTGAAAGCAACGCAATTATTCACTTGCACTTTGCTTTCGCTGCGCCTGCAGCATTCACGTGATGACAAAGTTATATATATATATTTATATATATATATATTTATATATATATATATATATATATATATATATATATATATATATATATATATATATAATAAAAAGCGGTCTCTTTTAATTACTAAAGTATGAAATAGTTTACGGATCTTCTTCGACGCGCTTTTAATTCGTATAAATCGAAGATCAAATTTAAACTTTGTTTCTCGGTTCACTTCTCAATTCCATTTGAAGTGTGACAGTTACCAATTAGTTTCCAATTATGAACTTTCAAGTTTCGGTCTCGTTCTAAAAGCATTTCATTCAATTCTTTTTATCAACCAACCACATGCGCCACCCGCTTATTTATATATATGTGAAAATGAAAGTGAAAAAGTTTATTGGCTGACCAATAGTCCATATGACAAATAGTATTGGGATCTTTTCCGTTTGACTGCCGCCATTGAAACATAATTAAACTTTTTGTATTTTGTATTTTAACTGAAATGTCTTGATGATACAAAATAAGTTACTTTATTTCCCCTTCAAATTTTGTTTCTTATAAACAATTTTAATTACTTTCAAGATCCATGCTTAATTTTTAAGTTTTAATCGTGTACTCAGAAAAATAAGGGGATCACCTGAAGATCAGGGCCTCCAGCCTTCTTTAGTTAGCTTTATAAGGCTAACTAACAAAAATATCACGACCTAACCTAACCAATCGTCAAGGTCGTACAGTTGACCTAACGATTGGTTAGGTTAGGTCGTGATATTTTCGTTAGTTAGCCTTATAAGGCTAAGTAAAGAAGGCTGGGGGCACTCACCTCTTATGTTTCAATGGCGGCAGTCAAACGGAAAAGATCCTAGTATTGTAATAATATAAACTGAAAAAATAAATAAAATACGTATGAATGACCTTCCACGCTCATCTGATATACTTAACTTGATAATGTTTGCGGATGATACGACTTTGTTTTTTTCTTGCAAAGATGTTAATTCAGCTATGAATATATTTAAATCAGAATTTATCAGTATAATGAAATGGTTGACCACCAATAAACTTTTCCTAAATACCAGTAAAACAAATTTCATGATTTTTACTAATAAAGGAAATGTATATCTTGATGAACTTAATGTCGATGAAATCGCCGTAAAGGAGTGTACGATAACGAAATTTCTTCGTGCAATGCTAGATAAGAATTTGGAATGGAGTGATCATGTAAATTATATCGCGAAAAAGATTTCAAGGAGCGTTGCTATAATGTTTAAACTTAGAAATGTAGTCCCTAAACAGGTTTTATTAGCTCTGTATCATACTTTTGTCTTTCCTTATATAACGTACTGAACCATTAAGATTTGGGGAAACTCCGCCAACAACGCTTTAAACCAGGGGTGGGGAAACTTTATTGTGTGGCGATCAAATTTCAACTAAAATAGTCTCTATCTGACAAATTGCAGCTTTAAAAATAGTTTGGGACATAATTAAGATGTAAATACTGTATGACTTTAAATAATCAAACTCTCCGCGGGCAATTAAATTACATTAATTTACAGTAATTACACATTATATAAGCCCGCGGGCGGCAGGTTCCCTAACCCTGCCTTAAACAGTATCTTTGTCATCCAAAAACGAGCAAAAAGGTTATCATCTGATGCTAATTTCCATGATCATTTAAGTACATTCTCTAAAGAGCTAAAACTATTAAAGATCAAAGATATAATTAAAGTGGCACATTTTGTTTTTATTTACGGTACTTATAGGTTATCTCCCCCCCACCAATTTTGACAGAATATTTTCGTTAAAACTAACGAAAATAGTACGACTTAACCTAACCAATTATCAACGGCGTACAGTTGATCTATTAGTAAAGAGTAAATACTATTCCAGAAACAAACAATGTTATAATTAATAACAGATCAATTGTATGCCCTTGCTAATTGGCTAGGTTAAGTCGTGATAGTTTCGTTACATTTAACGAAAATATTCTGTCAAAATTGGTGGGAGGGGGAGATAACCTACAAGTACCTTATTGCGAGTGTAAGAACAAAAGTATTAACTTACAATGGGTAAATAGATATTTTGTAACTCGTCAAGAAATCCACTCGTATCACACCAGAAATAGATCGAAACATGTTATTCCTCAATTTAGATTGTCTTCATCTCAAAAACTACCCATTTTCATTGGATTGAAACTATGGAATGATTTAAATGCCGATATAAAAAAAAATTGTGAACGTAAATTCGTTTAAAACCAAGTTGAAAGCTTGATTAATAACGGAACACTAATAAAAATCTAGGATTAAATACACATTACTCTATTACGTATTCATTTCTCGTGCGTAATCTAGGATTAAAGATACATTACTCGTGATTGGTCATCTCTTATCTCTCGTGTATAATACTGATTTCTTTGTATAGTATTGGTATCAAACCTTCAATAATGATTTTGTATTTATTTTATATCTATTATAATAATAAAAGATTAATATATACTTTAATTAATAATTCTTACTCACAATTTATATAATATTAATGATAACTACGTTTTTTTCAATTAAAAGCCCAGTAAAGCCTAAAGCTTAAGGGCCAAATTAAATAAAACAAATAGTCCAATTTCACAATTATTTATGTTGAAACAAAAAGCAAAAATTGTAAAAATTTTATTTATTTTATCAATGAAAGTTATTCAGTTTAAAAAAAAATATTGGTACAAAGAATAAAAAAAAATGAAAAATAGCAATGTCGAAGTTAAATAGTGCTGCAGACAAACGTTTGCTTACCATAATTCCATAGCTTAGATGACATATGGCAGGACTGATGAATAAGTTGGATAATTGGGTTGGCTGAGTTTTTAATTCTTTACATTAAAGTTTATTGAGCACGTCTTGTTACGTCTGGGAAGCTCGAGATATTGAGGTCAGCAAACATTTGCAAAGCTGAGCATCGTGGGGATAACTTATGTAGGAGTCTGAAAGCTCCGTTAGAAAGCAAATTTAGTTTTCTGTCAGAACCATTTTTATAATTCACACGGAGTTGCTGCCCATATATATTAGTACGGAAGGTACGAAAGACAGTCTTCAGCTTCATTTGTACAAAATCCGAAATTCTTTACAGTCCTGTCTACTTTAGTGTTTCGATACTGTTATTTTTTTTATATGAATCATCACTCAAGGAGCTGGTGATAATATGACCTGAATACTGAAGTTTTAATACTTCTCCTATCGTTTCACCTCTCATTCATTTTGAAACTAATATCAACTGACTGATTAGAGCTTTTTGGATGGAACTGCGTAACTTTAGTTTTTGTTGCATTAAAAGGAATATTATGGTTCTGCGGATATAATTCGCATACGTTTAGAAGATAGTCCAGTCCTTTAACAGAAGAAATTATTAACGACATATCATCGCCATAGACTAAATTATTTACTCTTATGTTAACTATACAACATCCAACTTTCGTCTCATTAAGTGAAGCAATAAAGCCATCAATATACACATTAAACAGCCTTGCCTCACTCCGCAGGAGAAACCAATACACTACATTGTTTCACCTGTCACAAAGATTGGTGGGTATACAAAATTTCAATACTAATATTTAATATAGGGTTATAAAATTCCCGGAAGTTTTGTAAAAGATAAATTTCTACAGAGAATTTTAAGAATTTTTGGGAATGTTCTGAAACTTTGGGGAATTTTGGGAATTTTCAAAATTTTCATTTTCATAAAACGAACACCTGCGTATACTTGAATCAGGATACTCTGTGTCATTTAATTATTTGAGGAAAGTGTAGAGTAATGCAGCCTAGAAAAACAATTTAAAATGCAGTTAGTGATGTTATCAAATGATTCGCTTCAGTGATACTGGCAACTGGCAGTAGCGTGGAGTTGGAGATGTTTAAATGAGAAACTCCAGAGCTTGAAATTTCTTTTAACCTCCAATTATTTCACAAGAAAGAAATTCTCAGAATGCTGAAATGGAAACTTTCCACGTAAAAATAAATCTTACCAATTAGTGAATATTGAAACGTGAATTTCCTGCATACTGATTCCATATTATTTTTAGCAAGGTATATTCCCAGCAAACTCAACTGAACTCAATAAAAAAATTGATATAAGAACTCAGAACTTCTGTTTTTGGGTGGAAAATGCTTAAATATGTTATAGTTACAGTCAAACAATATCTCATAAACCTTAAAAATGATCTGAAATTGAATATTCCTAAAATCTTCCAAATTCCCGAAACTTCAATGGAAAGTTTCCGAAATTCCATCCCTTTACTGATTAAACTGATTAGATGTCCATAAATAATCATTTAATTGGCGTAACAAAAGTTTCCGTAGTAGTTTCGAGAAGCAGGAGGCGACAGCAAAGGCCAATAATTATTGTCTTATAGAATGTTCTTATATTTGTTTTTGACAAGGGGCAAGACATATGGAGGAGATTGTAGATATCACTCGACTAGGGGAGTACTCCAAAGGGGGCGTAGGCGGAAGACAGGGAATGCTGAAACTCCCGTTTCTCCTGCTACTGTCCTCTTCAGCTGATTTTTTTTCTGTTTCATCTACCCTGTGAGCAATCCAGCATGCTCTCAAACACACCCTTCTCCCTCCATTCTTTACTACACATACCTGCATTTTACACACTACACAATCTTTTCAAAATTCATATAGAAAAGGCATCGTGAGACTCGGAAACGTTGAATTTGGCCTTCTCCTTCTTACAAGGGGGGGGAGGGACATTTTTGCGGGTGCTCACCCTTGGCTCCTCCTTCCCACATAATAAAAACATATATCCTCATAAACTGCGTAGGAATAAACTATATAAGAATGTTTGAATAGTGGTTTTTCCCACAGCGTTGCAGTTTCTTCATCCCCAAACACCACATCATTTGTTGGTGGGAGTCGCTTTCTTGACACCCGTTTCCTTCTTAACAAATTTCCAATTTTTTTTACTACTTTGATTTAAATTAGTCTCACAGGCTTATGCTGCTCGAATAAAATCTCCTTCCTGTTTACATCGCCTTGTGGCTGCTTTATATTGACCCCTTCTACACATATTCATGTAAACCAGTCTTATTCTGGGTCCACCACGAAGGCACCGTAAATCGTAAGCGTCTTTTGATTTCCTCTTCAGAGGGACAATAAAATCATTTCATCCAGGAATAATTTTAGCATGATAATTGTAAGATTTAATTAGGAGCCTTTCTGCTTCCCCTAATATGGATACTATACTAGTGAATACCTGTCTATGAGTTTACAGTGAGAATCATTTAAATAAAATTTGTGAGTACTAAAGGCAAGGTGCAAAATGTCCAAATTATTAAAGAGGTGATCTGTTCTGTCTTTATATTCTATTCTCTGTTGCATATTAGATCAGTCTTGTTCTTGTTCTATCCTAGAGTATAATACATAAATTGGTAAAAATAATTAATAATTCTAACGGTCTATGATCAGAAAGAAAGAAATCGTGCAGAATATCAGCATTGAAAATTTGATCGTTTAGACTTTAGAGTACTTTAGATTATTACTAGTGAGACAATGATCAATCCATCTGATGGTGCTATTCGTATCACGAACATATGTAAAATTATCGTTAGTTACACCTCATATTTTTACATCACTTATCCTTAATTTAGCAAACTCGCACATGTTACTCAATTCTACAAAACATTCCGAGTTCACATCAGCATTAAAGTCCCCCATTATTATACAATGCGAATACTTGGGATTCTCTGCCAGTAACTTAGTTTTGTACAAGAGCTCGATGCATTCATCCAGATTACTGCCATTACTGTATGGTAAATGGCAGTTTACAATTAGCGCATTCGTTGTTCACATGTAATTCAATTCCTAACAACCTTATACGACTACAGTCGCTTGTTAAAACCTTATATATTCTGTCAACGTTTTTCTTATTAAGAACCCAACTCCACCGAGGGGCCTACCGTACAATAACTCGTTTGATAAATCTAGTGCTGAGGCCACATGATATATAAAGTAATCTTGAACGCTAGAGAGAAATTTTATCTCTTGCTTAGTTAACCAGTGCTATTGCAGGAGTATCAAATCTGCACTGTCACAAATTTTATGAACGTCTCCAACTGAATTTCTTAATGATCTTATGTTATATAAAACTATTCTCAGCATGTTCACCGCTGTGAATTATTATTATTATTATTATTATTATTATTATTATTATTATTATTAGTTTAGACATTATTATTCAAGCACCTATTATTACTATTGCCACTTATGGTGTTCCTATCTCTGTTAAAGTAAATATATTCTTTCACAATAATGCCTTCAGGCCACTGACTCATATTACAGGGGTCAAACTGTGAACTCACCCCTGTGATTAGTGATTACCACCTTGAATGACTTATAACACTGAGATCTGTGTTCACTTGAGTAACTATTAAGTTAATATATTTACTACACACTACTTCCACCATGTATCGAGAATCACATTCTTCATTCGAAGAGTTCAGTTGAGAGAAAAAGAGGCTGACTTTTCGTCCTAGTGGCATTGCCGCATTTACCGGTTTAGGGGGCCTATTTCTCCTACACCGATCCACTAGCACCCATCCCTCCCCTTCACCAGGGGTCGCTTGAATGTTGGAAGGGTGCCTCAGCCTCCGGGACCTGGTAGACACCTCCCTCCCTCCGTGTCCTTACCCCACAGTGTAGGTGTTCTCCCGTAGTCGGAGGCGAAGAAAAAAGAGGTGCCACAGCTCCAGCCAGAGGGACTTGCGTGTCCCTTTCTCTACTGTGGGAGTGAGTGGAACTACTCGCCGAGATACGCAAACTAACGCCCGAGCAACCTTCTGTTGCAGGTGGCTGGGGACGAAGCGGAATCACGCCTCCAAACGCGATGGCTTGCGTGTCTTCCTTTCTACAAGGGGAGGAAGAGGAACTACTCGACAAGGGAGCCACAGGAGTGTCCAGGTGTCATTTCCCCGTTAAAGGTGGCGATGGGGACGGAATTGGCAACATACCTTCTGTCGCGTAAGAATTCCCGTCAGCGTTGCCTTCACTTACAGGCAGACTCACAATTACACCCTCAGGGACCAATGACTTCTCAAGCCGGAGAAGTGGGTCACTCGTTGCACTCTCAGGATATGTTGTACTTCCACCCGCGGGGGACGAATTTGGAGTGGGGGTTACATTACCCCCACTGCTCGTCGCATACCTATTCGGGTTTGATGCCCGCTGGACAACATCTGCGTATGATGGTCTCGCCGCACATGATTTCACTGCATCTAACTCGGAGCGAAATTGTCCGAGAGAATGCATTTTTCTAATTATCAAACACCTGTTGTTTAATACTCGCAACACGCAGTTAGCAACAGGCCAAATTTCTCATGATCTACTTTGTCCCACTTATATATATATATATATATATATATATATACAGCGTGTCCCAAAGAAATGTATACCCACTTTGTTCGATAATACCAGCTATGAGGATAATAAATATATTACTTTTCATATGTTTTTTAATAAAGAATTTTCTCCTGAATCTAAATATGTAATTATTTTTATTAAAAATTGAAGAACAAAAAAGTTACAGATGTTTAAATTATAATTATTATTTTCGAGACTTCATGTGCGATATTTTCTAATATTTTAACCGACTGTTTTGAGATACTTATGTTTAGTGTTGATATTGAAGCATAAATGTTGTAATTATTAGTTAATTCAAAAAATTTACAAATTCCATGGTTAAATGACACTTTATCTAAGATGTTCGACGTCTTCGAGAACGTTGTTTTTGTAAGTTTTGCACAGTGCCGTCGGTTTCAAACTTATCTCGTATACGTGCAAAAATATTAGAAAATATTTCACATGAAGTCTCGAAAATAATAATTATAATTTAAACATCTGTAACGTTTTTGTTTTTCAATTTTTAATAAAAATAATTACATATTTAGATTCAGGAGAAAATTCTTTATTAAAAAACATATAAAAAGTAATATATTTATTAACCTCATAGCTGGTATTATCGAACAAAGTGGGTATACATTTCTTTGGGACACGCTGTATATATATATTCACTGTTGGCAATGTTATAACAAAGAGACGATCGATCCTCTTTTGAAAATATCGTTTAAAAAAATAGGTAATAACCATCACAAATACAGAAAACAACATTTGAATAACGTAAAAATTAAATCATTCTATTAATGAACAAAACTCATAAAATACCTTTTGGTTTGGGTTCGTACATTCCTTTTTATGTATTGCATGACACTTCCTCATTTCTGATTTTTCTGGGGGGGGGTTGGGGTTCTTAAAAAGAGGAGGAGACTGAAGTAACGTCTTAACATTGCTCTTCTCGCAATCAGTTCAATCTGAAATAGGGTGGTTAGAAGCACATCCTCTTCAATTTGTCAGCCATTAAGTGTATAACAAAGTTTAGGAATGAGCCTCGAAGCGAAAGACAATTAGATTTGCTTTCGTTATGAAGCTCTAAATAATTGTTACTATGTATTAAACTGAATACGCCTCAGTTTAGTAGGCGAAACGTAACAAATCTGTACCAAAGGAATGTATCGGAGGTGTAATCCCTTCAAACAAAGGTCGTTCATCAAACGTTTACAGAAAATGCAAAAAACTTCACTTTTTTTACGTGAAGGTCAAAATATGAGAATAAAAACCCACTCTAATAGACAGAGTTTATTTCCACGACAGTTTCGACGCCCACTGGCATCCTCCTCGGGTGGATACAGAAACACAAATGAAACAAAACAAGAACACAAATATGCCTTCAGAAGTTGTAATACTAATAATGCCATTTTTTATCACGCTAGCCAAAATAATCATGCTATAGATTGGGAATCAAGTAAGGTACTTTATAAATGTAATAATTATGTCAAAAGAAAAATAATAGAATCTGTGTGTATAGAAAAAGTAGATAATTTTAATTTGTGCGAAGGTACTTATAAGTTAGACCCTTTAATGAGATTCTTGGTCAATAAATCCCTTACGGAGTCGTGGGAACGTGTTCGAACCTAAGTGTGAATTTCTTAAATGTCTCTGGATTGGAATGTTTCCTTACTCGCTTTTAGTAAATGTAATAAGGAAGTAATTAATGTGGAAATAAATATATGCAGTAATTATGTCAAAACATTAGGATCTGTATGTATAGAACAAGAAGATATTTTTAATTTGTGGAAATGTAGTTATAAGCTGACCCTGTAATAAAATGCCCTTCTGGTTTCGGGAGAACGATATCTAACCTAGGTGCGAATTTCTCAATGGTCTCTGGATTATTTCCTAATCGCCTTTTTTCATTCGTTTTTCGGTTTATAATTTCTGTATAATAAACAACAATGTAATAACCAATGTAATAATAAATTTATAATTTCTGTAATTAATAATTATGCAATATTAAATGTAATAAATTTAATTATAAATGTAATAATTATGTAAAAATAATAGAATCTGTATGTTTAGAACAGGAAGATAGTTTTAAAATTTGTGCGAATGTACTTAATGAAAATGCCCCTCCTGTCTCGAGAGAATGGAATCTAACCTGGGTGCGAATTTCTTAACGGTCGATCCCTGAACTGTTTTTCCCTCTTGTTTTGTTTCATTTGTGTTTCTGTATCCACCCGAGGAGGATGCCAGTGGGCGTCGAAACTGTCGTGGAAATAAACTCTGTCTATTAGAGTGGGTTTTTATTCTCATGTTTACAGAAAGTTTTACGAAAGTTTTGTAAGCGTTCACTAAACTTACCTTTGTTTGTGAAATCGCGACAAAATCCTCAGGAATTGAAATGTCAGTGAAAATTTATTAAAATCCTTTTAAACATTTCGGATTTGAGTTTGTTTACAAAGGAATGATTGTCAAATCAATTTTTACGAGATAATTCCTTTCTGAAGATTTTGGTCGAAAAGTGTTTTTAACTTCACGATGTATTTTAAGAATTTATAGTAGGATTAACCATTCAGCTTAATTTGTTTTTAATTTGGAATACCTTCAATACTACTACTACTACTACTACTACTACTACTACTAATAATAATAATAATAATAACAATAATAATAATAATAATATTATTATTATATTGATAATGAATACCTTGATGAATGTTATACTTTTTATAGGTTTTATCTCCTGACAATAAAGAATATCATTATTATCATATATATATATATATATATTAAAACTGTTGATGGCTCTCACAAACGAATTTATGTTGACACAGGAGATAACAGAAAACACCAGAAAAAATAACTGCCTAGATCTGGTATTCACGAGTAACACAAACTTGATTGCTGATATAAAAATAACCCCACCCATTATCTCAGACCACAACTTAATCGAGATATCAACAAATATGGCGACAACATTAAAATACAATACACGTACTGAAGAAAGAAGCAAATTTGGGACTTTCAACTTAAACTCCAAGACTATAAATTGGGAAGCAATCAGATCACACATGGCCCAAATAGAGTGGAGAACAGGTTTAGAGAATAAAACAACTAAAGAAATGCTAACAACCCTGAAAGAAAAGACGCTGAGAATTTTAGAAAAATATGCTCAAAGATCACAGCCAAAAGGAAAGAGGAACTGGTTAGAAAGGCAAAAGAGAAGAATATTCCGCAAAAAAAAAAGAGAGTAGCGGAGAGTTAGCTAATTGCAGAGACAACAATGCCATAAAAGTAATAAAAGAAAAACTGCAGAGTATCGATAGGAAAATACAAACCCTGATCAAGGACCATACAGAGAGGGAAGAGAAAAAGGCGGTAGAAGCAATAAAGGAAAATCCAAACTACTTCTACAGCTATACGAAAAGGAAAACAAAAACGCGCACCACTATCGGTTCCTTAAGGAAAAGAAATAATGAACTAACTAAGTGACAAAGCGATACCTGACATAGCTGCATTCTCTGAAGAGAAATTGAAAGGAGGTTGTTGTAACAGATTTTGATTTTACCCCAGAAGATGTAGCGCGAGCTATAGGACAAATGAAATCACATTCAGCTGCAGTTCCGGACAAATGGGACGCATTATTGATTAAAAACGGTAAAAATGAAATAGCTACATCCTTATACTGGATATAGAGAATATCCCTAGACACTGGCGAAATACCGAGCATCTTGAGCAAACATTGTCCCTGTGTATAAAAGAGGGGATAGATCTCGAGCAAAGAACTATAGACCAGTGTTATTGACGTCCCATCTCACCAAAGTATTTGAAAGAATAATTAGAGAGAAAATCTATGATTTCTTGGAGACACTGGAAAGATTCAACGAAAATCAGCACGGACTCAGATCAGGAAGATCATGCCTATCACAACTTATATAGCACTATAATAATATCTTAGACGCACTGGAAGGCAATGAAAAGTACGATGTAATATACACGGATTTTGCTAAGACTTTCGAAAATGTGATTATGGTATAATAGCAAATAAAATGAAACATAGGGGCCTATGGGAATAACAGGCAAAGTGGGAAAATGGATCTACGACTTCCTCAGAGAACGTCTGCAGGTCGTCAAAATTCAAGGTATATCATCATCAGAATCGGAAGTACGCAGCTCACTACCACACAGTACAGTACTGGCCCCACTCCTATTCATTATCATGTTAACAAACATAGAGAGTAAAGTAAACAGCAACAGTATAGTAACATCCTTTGCAGACGATACAAAGATCATCAGAAAAATCAGCGATGCAAAATAGGTGGAGGCCTTGCAGAAGGACACAAACTAAATATACAAATGGTCAGAAGACAACATAACATTTAACACTGAGAAATTTCAGCTATTGAGATATGGTAGAAATGAGGAACTTAAACAGACTGCATATTATGCTTCAGATAGACAGGAAATTCAGAGAAGCACAAAAGCATTCAATGTGGGGGTTATAATGACCGATGATCCGAAATTCGAGACACAAAATCAGATAGCGATAAACAAAGCAAAAAAGAGTCGCGGGACAGGTACTAAGAACGTGCAAAAGAAGGGACAAAACAGCAATGATTACCCTGCTGAAAACACTGATCATACCAAAACTTGGATACTGTTCAGTCTTGACGTCCCCATGGGAAAGACTACGTAAACTAAATCTGTAGTCCCTGGAAAGAAGAGAGAGGTACACCATAAGCTACATATAGAAAATGATCGAAAAACTGGTACCAAACCTCAAACTAAACCCAATTAACATCCAAACAACGCTGGAAAATAGGAAAGGCAGAATGTGTTGTGTTCCTAAATTAAAGGCCCGACAAGGGACCTCTTCAACACTGAAGGAAAATAGCTTGGTTATTAGGGGGTCAAGACTTCTTAACCACCTTCCAAATGACCTCAGAAACGTTACAGGGGCCAAAGTTGAAGACTTCAAAAGACTAAATGCCTTCCACCAAGCCAGGCCTAGAGGCGGGGCCACCAGCCTGACCTTCGTGTGAAGAGAGACCAACGCACGGAACTGCAACGACGTTAACGAGGTTAACAATTTTAAATATCACATTTTATATTTAAAATCATACGTGAACACACACCATTATGCATTTGCAAAAACTGCCCTATCAGGGTTCGAACCACCACTTCTTGAGTAGAATGTGAAGGCGCTACGACGGGAAAAATTAGCACAACCTTTGAAATATTTGAACAACTAAGTAAACGCATAATGTTTTCGCGTTCAGAAGTATTTTACGTGTCAAACCTCCCGCAGCGCTATGCAAAATCGTGCGTATTCATGCGTGATATTTCATCTATAGAACCCCAGTGTTGCACCAGATAATTTATGTAAAATGTCTCTGGACGCGAAAGCGTTTGCGTTTCAGAAGTTGTTTAAATATTTGAGAGGTTGTGTTAACTTTTCCCGTCGTTGTGTAGTGGCTAGCGCCTCACCTTCTACTCAAGAGGTGGTGGGATCGAACCCTGATGCGGGCAATTCCTGAATATGTGTGTGTGTCTGTGTGTGTGTGTGTATTAAAATAACAATAATCTATAAAAATAATCCATATTCAATATATATTCATAGGAAATCTTCGAGACTTTAAAAAATCTTCAGAGTTTTCAAAAAATATTAAGAGAATATTTTAAAAAAATATATGAAACCAATAAAATACTAAAACGTATTTCTTTCATTTTAAAAACTATGAAAAAAATATGTGATACTAAAAGAAAATAATTTTTATTGGGATTTTGAAAACGTTTCCCATTTCAACTGAACGTTTGATGAAATCGAACTCTAATTTATTTTATAGCGAGACAACGCAAAGAGCAACAAACATTTGGCGAAACCGAACAACCCTAGGTTGGACTTCTTCTTTTTTTTTTTTTTTTGAAAATAATCGGCATCATCAATTTTAATTACGGCATTTTAACAAGTTTTACGCCACTGATAATGTTCCGTATTGTTTCCTCCAGCTTTAAAAATTTTAAGGCGTCCGAAATAAACAGACGACAGACAGACAATTTACTGCCCACGTGACAGCAACCAATTACTTCCCACCTCGCTTCATTTTACTCGTCATTCGCAGCCCGTAAATAAGAATGTTGAAAGTGAGAATGCCCGTTGCCTAACTTCACCTAAGCTAACCTATCGTTAACATAACCGAACCTAACCTATAACCAAGAACCTGTGAGGAATTCTAAAATGAGGCTGAAGTGGGAAAGGACCAAACTCACAACAAGGATGTTGTTATCCTATACCAATAAAAGAAATACATGAAAAAGTGAAAAAAAATAAAAAATAAAAAATAAAGTTCATGTTGATCAATTGTTGCAAGGTGCCATCCCCCTTCCCCCTGTGGGGTAATGGGGGAAGGGTGGGGGTAAATGGGGGAGAGGGGTGGGTAATGTTTGCAGACGATACAAAGATCATCAGAAAAATCAGCGATGCAAAAGAGGTGGAGGCCTTGCAGAAGGACACGAATTAAATATACAAATGGTCAGAAGACAACATAACATTTAAGACCGAGAAATTTCAGCTATTGAGATATGGTAGAAATGAGGAACTTAAACAGACTGCATATTATGCTTCAGATAGACAGGAAATTCAGAGAAGCACAAAAGCATTCAATGTGGGGGTTATAATGACCGATGATCCGAAATTCGAGACACAAAATCAGATAGCGATAAACAAAGCAAAAAAGAGTCGCCGGACAGGTACTAAGAACGTGCAAAAGAAGGGACAAAACAGTAATGATTACCCTGCTGAAAACACTGATCATACCAAAACTTGGATACTGTTCAGTCTTGACGTCCACATGGGAAAGACTACGTAAACTAAATCTGTAGTCCCTGGAAAGAAGAGAGAGGTACACCATAATCTACATATGGAAAATGGTCGAAAAACTGGTACCAAACCTCAAACTAAACCCAATTAATATCCAAACAACGCTGGAAAAAAGGAAAGGCAGAATGTGTTGTGTTCTTAAATTAAAGGCCCGACAAGGGACCTCTTCAACACTGAAGGAAAATAGCTTGGTTATTAGTGGGTCAAGACTTTTTAACTACCTTCCAAATGACCTCAGAAACGTTACAGGGGTCAAAGTTGAAGACTTCAAAAGAAGACTAAATAAATGCCTCTTCCACCAAGCCAGGCCTAGAGGCGGGGCCACCAGCCTGACCTTCGTGTGAAGAGAGACCAACGCACGGAACTGCAACGACGTTAACGAGGTGGGGGTAATGGGCGAGGGGAGTTAGCCCCAAAGTTGCATAAAGGGGGGTGAGGGGGTTTGGTGGGTGAGGGAGAATGACCTCCCATCAAAGAGGTAACCCAGGCACCGAGGATGCCCTCGCCGTAGGCAATTTGCGAAGCACAAGCAGTGCCCATAGGGCAGTGAGCCGAAGGCTCTGCTTCTTATTATTAAAAAAAATAAAATGAATAAACACAAGGAAAAAACACTCAATATTTCAAATCCAAACACGACTATAAGAACTGTAGCTTTTTCTTCCACTCAAAGTTTAGAAGGAAAGAGACTTATCACAGGCTACACCTTCAGTTTCGAGTATTCTCTCTCTCTCTCTCTCTCTCTCTCTCTCTCTCTCTCTCTCTCTCTCTCTCTCTCTCTCTCTCTCTCTCTCTCTCTCTCATATATGCAGGGTGCCCCATAAGTCCGGTCTCATAGGAAAATTTATTTTAAATTAAATTTTAAAAAGTTGTACATTAAATCTAAAACAAATGTTCAGATTTATGTCTTGTTTTGGGACCTTTTTCTTGTTGCAGGTAAAATAACACCGTCTTTTCCTCAGGAATGTAACTCACTTCTATATTAGACATTGCGTGTTATTCTACCTGCAACAAAAACAAAAGGTCCCAAAACAAGACATCGCTTTCAACATTTGTTTTAGTTATAATGTATTACTTTTGTAAATTTAACTTAAAATAAATTTTCCTATGAGACCGTACTTATGGAACACCCTGTACATGCATATTACAATACAGTAGTTTTAACCTATTGAATTAGATGTATTCGTTTAACCCGTATGAAAACTAAAAATTACGTGAATATCTTCCACGAGTGTAATGGTCGACTTTGAAAGGACCAGGAAATGGTTTCATAAATTGAATGTTTCCGTCAAAATTAATTTAGAGCGATTTCCTAATACTACGAAATGATACCTGCAAAATGTTCCTGTCATCAGTACGGACACTCAATTTGACATTCTTATCAAAACATTGATATATATTGTTATGTGACGCGGTTTATTACTTTATATTTATGGTATGAATTATACCTTTATTTTAGCCTATTTTCATTTAAACCACATCATATAGATTTAACCCAAGGTTATATATATCACTGATTATATATATTCTTATTTCTCTGTCAATTCGTGTAGGGGATAATTATAAACCTTTAACAAAAATAATATATTCGTCACAGATCTTACTAAACCAATTACAATACAACAATGAAATTTTGGCAATCATGAATAATTGTTTAGGGAAATGGCACTTGAGACATTGATTCTTACTTCAAGAATTTGATATTTAGAATTAACACCAGACACTTAAAATAAAATTCATAAGCAAATCAAAATATGACTGTTAGACAAGTTTAATCTACAATTGGTAGTTATTTAACTTCAGACATAGGCAGTAATGTATTTGAAAATACTTAAATACGTATTTAAATGCATGTATTTATAAATACTTTTTGGAAAGTATATTTAATTACGTATTTAAATACTTTCGAAAAGTATTTAGTATTTGTAAATACCTGTTTTTAAATACTTTTTAAAATACTTTTTTGTGAACTGTTCAATTTTGCGAGGATGTACAGTACTAACCACCCAATATTTAACTGGTACCACAGAACATAGTAAAACATTTTTCAAGGTGCTTGTGCTCCCAGAAAGTTCCAGGCTCAGCAGGCTGGAACTTTCTGGAAGCACCTTGAAAAATGGAACTTCCAGCCTGCTTTAGTGGCGATTATCACAGATTCACAGTTGCAGTGCGGCAGCCGGCAGTCTATCTTGAGGCATCGTCATATGTGGTTGTGTAAAGTTCAGTGCTAACTGTGCAATTAGCCTTAGCCTATTGATCATATTAGACGACGACAACATTTGAAACATGGCTGCAGCAAGTGGAAGTGGTGGAAAAGAAGGTGGTAAAATAGAAGTTGTTGATGGTGGAAGTGAAAATAAAAATAGCGAATCACACCTGCACCCACTTTTTGATCGAAAATATTTCCGAATAACTTCCAAAGATGGTAGTAAAGTGAAGACTTTATGTCTTCTGTGCCACAAAACAATTGCAGCATCTACTTCTGCGACTTCTCGATTTTAGTTGACTCTAAGCTGATGTTAGTGATTTTATGTGCCTTTTGGAAAGTATCTAAATTGTATTTGAAATGTATTTAAATACATTTTAGGAGTAATGTATTTAGTATTTAAATATGAGAATAAAAACCCACTCTAATAGACAGAGTTTATTTCCACGACAGTTTCGACGCCCACTGGCATCCTCCTCGGGTGGATACAGAAACACAAATGAAACAAAACAAGAGGGAAAAAACAGTTCAGGGATCGACCGTTAAGAAATCGCATAAATATATGCAGTAATTATGTCAAAACATTAGGATCTGTATGTATAGAACAAGAAGATATTTTAATTTGTGGAAATGTAGTTATAAGCTGACCCTGTAATAAAATGCCCTTCTGGTTTCGGGAGAACGATATCTAACCTAGGTGCGAATTTCCAATGGTCTCTGGATTATTTCCTAATCGCCTTTTTTCATTCGTTTTTCGGTTATAATTTCTGTAAATAAACAACAATGTAATAACCAATGTAATAATAAATTTATAATTTCTGTAATTAATAATTATGCAATATTAAATGTAACAAATTTAATTATAAATGTAATAATTATGTAAAAATAATAGAATCTGTATGTTAGAACAGGAAGATAGTTTTAAAAAATTTGTGCGAATGTACTTAATGAAAATGCCCCTCCTGTCTCGAGAGAATGGAATCCAACCTAGGTGCGAATTTCTTAACGGTCGATCCCTGAACTGTTTTTCCTCTTGTTTTGTTTCATTTGTGTTTCTGTATCCACCCGAGGAGGATGCCAGTGGCGTCGAAACTGTCGTGGAAATAAACTCTGTCTATTAGAGTGGGTTTTTATTTTCATATTTTGACCTTCACGTAAAAAAGTGAAGTTTTTTTTGCATTTAGTATTTAAATACTTTCTGAAAACCTGAATTTTATTTAGTATTTAATTACTTTTATTTTCAAGTAATGTATTTATTATTTAAATACATCTAAAGTATTTACTGCCCATGTTTGTTTAACTTAATACAGCCGTATTGTAATATGTCAGAGCATTAAAATGAATAAACACATCCATACTACAATTTTTGATGGAATTATCTTTAGAATAGCAGTTACTTCTCTACCTGGCCTTTTGACCGTATTTTGTACATAATACAATTTCATAGAATTATTTGAATCCTATCTGGACCATTCCAATTATATGAACTTTGACATTAATTACTTCCTTTAAAGAAAAGATATTTGAGACAATTAAATGAAAGGGTATAAGGTAATATAATAAAAGATGAATGTATAATTTCAATAATTACAAATTATCAGCTACTTCTCATTCTTTATATTTTACCGCGTACGAAACTAGGTTTTGATTCTTTCGCGTTTTCTGAAATGAGCTTTACAAGGAGAGACGTTCGCTTTAAGTTATTTGAACTAAGTCCGTTTTCTTTACTCATAATTAGAACGATTTGGCTCCTAAATGCCATACGCGATTTGGAATTTATTACTGCATAATATATGTATATTTATATACTTGAGCAAACTTCCATTAAGAACTCGTTTTTTGTTCTAAAAAGGAGAAATAAATCTAATATTCTTATTTAAATTCAACACAGTTTGTGAGAGTGAACTTTACTTTTTCGCATTCTGAAATGCACTGATCTCTATGCGCTTTTCAGCCTATGCACCTGTTGTCATGGCTGTCGGGCGTAAGATTCTTTATATACCCAAATAAGGTTCCCTTTTTTGATTAATCGTATTTGAAAGAATTATTAGCCTTTTAGAAGGTGTTTGCATGCCATTAAACTTGTTAATAATGTAACACTATAATTTTAATAGAGTTTTCCCATTTTATACATAAATGAACATTACTTTTATAACGCCTTCTTTCTTTGTTTGGGGTGAACGCGGAAACCCATGTGCCTTCTTCCAATTTAATGTAATTTTTACATTAATTATTTTTCTAGTTTCTGGGTACCTATATATGGTATTTTTCTCCGAACTTATTCAGAATTAAATAAACAATTGAATTCATGTCTTTTTCCCTAAATTACACGAATATTTAACATGCATATGTTTTAAATTCCATGTACTTAAAAATTTCCAAGTTGTTTCGTTTACACCCGAACCTATACGAAAATGCCCCTCGCCGTTTTGACGAACGATAATTCTTTAATTCTTTACTGGAGCTTCTCTTAGCTTTCCGTTTGGTATTTATACATACAATTCATTCTGTTTGCATGATCAATTTTGTTTGTGTGTTAATTTATAAGCATTAATTAATTAACCTTATTATATTATTCCCATATATATATATATATATATATATATATATATATATAATATATATATGTGTGTGTGTGTGTCGCGCGCCAGGGATGTGCAGGTACCCCGAAACTATTTTTGGTGGTAGACCCGCGATGCGCAAGGGAATGAGTTCGGCGGTGTTTTTCTGCCGTTTAAGACACTTTTTATTATTCATACTTGTTCAATACGTTATCCTTTTTGCAATATTCGTTTATATTCCTTTAAAAAGTGTAAAATAAAAATACCCCAAAAAAGTTCTTCCTTCAATAATTCCTTTTTTTTTAATATTTCACAATTCATAGATAAAATCACAAATAAATCTATTCAAAGTTTTGCAATCATTTGCACAAAATTTAAATGAAGGAGTTAAAACATAAAGATAATTTGTAGAGCTTTAATTATAATAAGCGACAACAAAGCAATCGTCATAATTATGCAACCAATTTCAACACAAAATTACTCGAACGAAGGGTATGTGTGTGTGTATGTATATATATATATATATATATATATATATATATATATATATATATTAAGTTCGGGAAGAACCGATTTGCCTCTATTTAAAAGGGCATATCTCGGCGGAAAAACAAAGAAAAAGTGAGAGGAAAGACAGAGGAAAAACAAAGAAAAAGTGAGAGGAAAGACAGAGGAAAAACAAAGGGTGGAGGGGACGGTCGAAGTGGAAAAAGACCAAGGATGACAAGGACTGCAGGGTCGAGCCCCATCATCCTTGGGTGCTAGGGCCGGGAGGGCGCACGTGAAACCTCCAGGAACAAGCACGTACAAACGAGCACAAAGAGCACTCAAGAGCATTAGCTTAGAACTCCCTTGCGGGATATATATATGTATGAAAATTATTTCACGAAAGTGACACGTGAAAAATATTTATGATGAATAAAACCACGAAGGGAAAAGAAACACAAAGTGGTGCTCAAGCGCTTTCGTCTAATGACATCCTCAAGAACACTGGATTGAAAAGAGAGTTCAAGACTATATATAGGTTTACAAAAAAAAATATAATATATATATACAGGGTGTCCCATAAGTCCGGCATCATAGGAAAAATAATAAAAAAAGGCAAAACAAAGGCTTTTATTTACAGAACGTGCTCAATATGTCCACCATTGTTTTCAATACACAAATTCAGACGTGATACCCAGTCAGCAAGCACACGGTGAATGATGTCAAGAGTAATGGTGTTACATGCCCCAATAATGCGCTGCCGCAAATGTTCAACACTCCTAATTTTCTCTGCGTATACCAGCGCTTTCAAGTGGCCCCAGAGATAAAAATCTAGTGGCGTGAGATCCGGGCTTCGAGCTGGCCATTCCACAGGCCCTTGACGTCCTATCCAATGACCAGAGAATTGTTGGTACAGGTATTCCCTTACTTGGGTGCTGTAATGTGCAGGAGCGCCGTCTTGCTGGAACCATGTTGGGAAATTTCCTTCTTCGTTCAAGACACTGGGAAATGCTTCTTCCTTGAGCATACGTAGGTAGGTGCCTCCAGTGACATGTTCATCGAAAAAGAGGGGGCCTATGATGCGATCCTTCCAAATGCCACACCATGCCATCACCCGAGATGCACCTTGTTCCTTTGAAGAGGTATACCAGTGAGGGTTGTTTTGAGACCAGTAGCGGGTGTTCTGTCGATTTACCTCACCATTTCCATGAAAAACAGCCTCGTCACTGAACAGAATGGTGGACGGGAAATTGGCATCCCGAGCATAAGAAAAATATGAATTATGGTTTGTAGAAATAGAAAAATATGAATTTCTCCTATGATGCCGGACTTATGGAACACCCTGTGTATATATATATATATATATATATATATATGGTAAGTGTAGAAATAAAAATTGTGGGAGGAGCAAACACATTTGTACGGAAAACTAACAATTTTAGCCCTTTGCCCGAAATTCAACCTAAGTTCAAATGGCTTGTTTACAACCAATTTTTTATAGTTATTGTCTGAATTATACTTAGGTCACATAAGAATAAAGAAATGAAAATAAATATAAATTGGAAACAAAAATAGATAAAAAAATTACAAAATGATGCCTAAATGATATATAGGTCACAAACGAAATAAACAAAGAAATAAACCCACAGATAAAAGCATAAAAATTGTAAGCGGAACATACAAATTCAAGCTCAATTGGAAAGTTTACAGTCAACTTAATAGATGATGCCAAAATGATATATACTATATGTCACAAAGAAATAAAATAAAGAAATAAACCTAAAAAATAAATTGAAAAATAAATTGTAAGAGAAGCATCCAAATTTATAAGGGAAAAGATTACCAAAGGTTTTTATAGTTATTGTCTGAATCATACATAGGTCACAAAAGAATAAAAAAATACAAATAAATATAAATTGGAAAAGAAAATGATGCCTAAATGATAAATAAAGAAATATAGGAATATATACGACATATATAAGATATATATACCGCATATATAAGAAATATAAGCAATATATAAGGAATATATATATATATATATATATATATACACACACATAAGGGGAAAATTACCAGACAATAACTATTTTAAAAACCTCTGGTAATTCTGAGTTTGTGTATATATATATAGGTACAGGGCTATTCAAAATGATTCACCTGATTTCAAATGAGAATATTTTTTAATGTTACAAATACAGAGTGATTTGTGATACATCAACCAAAAGAAAAACTGTCCAAATTTTGTCTCTCACCTCATAAATGCTCTATGTGACTTCCCCTAGTTACACGAGCAACGTCGACACGATAGTCGAATTCCTCCCATACTCGCTCCAGCATGTCGTTGTCACTGACTCTACGGCAGTAACAATGCGAGTTCGGAGCTCATCCAAAGATGTGGGCAACGGTGGCACGTACACAGTATCCTTAACGTACCCCCAAAGGAAGAAGTCGCACGGTGTAAGATCCGGCGACCTAGGGGGCTCACGCTGCACTGTGACTACCGATTTACAGCTCGAAAACTGCAACACACAAAACGCCTTCTGCTGTGCGGACGCCATTTTCACACTGACTGTTTGTTGCTAGGCTAGGCCACGGCTGATTTTGGAGCCCTCTCGCGGTGATCTTGTAAAACTCGGAGATTTCCTCTTTCATGTGGTGTATGCCCAGTTGATGCACGGTTGATAGGTACGGAAGTATTCTCAGTTGAAATCGGATGAATCATTTTAAATAGCCCGGTATATAATATATATATATATATATATATATATAATATATATATATATATATATATATATATATATTCCTTATATATTGCTTATATTTCTTATATATGCGGTATATATATATCTTATATATGTCGTATATATTCCTATATTTCTTTATATATCATTTAGGCATCATTTTGTTTTCCAATTTATATTTATTTGTATTTTTTTATTCTTTTGTGACCTATGTATGATTCAGACAATAACTATAAAAACCTTTGGTAATTTTTTCCCTTATAAATTTGGATGCTTCTCTTACAATTTATTTTTCAATTTATTTTTTAGGTTTATTTCTTTATTTTATTTCTTTGTGACATACAGTATATATCATTTTGGCATCATCTATTAAATTGACTGTAAACTTTCCAATTGAGCTTGAATTTGTATGTTCCGCTTACAATTTTTATGCTTTTATCTGTGAGTTTATTTCTTTGTTTATTTCGTTTGTGACCTGTATATCATTTAGGCATCATTTTGTAATTTTTTTATCTATTTTTGTTTCCAATTTATATTTATTTTCATTTATTTATTCTTATGTGACCTATGTATAATTCAGACAATAACTATAAAAAATTGGTTGTAAACAAGCCATTTGAAATTATGTTGAATTTCGGGCAAAGGGCTAAAATTGTTAGTTTTCCGTACCAATGTGTTTTACTCCTCCCACAATTTTTATTTCCACACTTACTATATATATATACAGCATATATATTTTTGGTAACCTATATATAGACTTGAACTCTCTTTTCACTCCAGTGTTCCTGAGGATGTCATTAGACGAAAGCGCTTGAGCACCACTTTGTGTTTCTTTTCCCTTCGTGGTTTTATTCATCATATATATATCAGCCTTCGACTCAAGTACTTTTTCTGAAGTACAAGTAAGTACAAGTACTTCAGGAATTTGAAAAAGTAAGTACAAGTACTTCATGTAGAAAATTTGGTCAAGTAATTCCAAGTACTTAATTGTCAAGTACAAGTACAAATACGAGTACTTTCGTGGAAGAAAATGAAATTTATCCTTATTTGTTTACAATTTTATTGTTATCCACAAAAAATGAATGCAAACCCATCACAAAGCCCCTGTAAACATCACAAGGCTTATAGTTACACCAATAATACAAATAAGTAATGTTTCCTATAAGCATGACCTCACTGACACTCTAAATGCCTAGCCTGAAAGTAAGTTGGTTCGGAATATGAAAGTGAATATGTTAAACCCAGTTCAAGTGTAAATTTGTCCCTTATGCTGAGGCAATGATGCTTGTTATCGCAAGTATTTTTAAATTAAATGAAATAAAAAAACAATGATGAAACTGAATCAATCAACTGCAGTAACGGATCTAGGATTTTCGAAAGATGGGATGCGGACCCTTACATATGTAAAAATTGCGCCAAAATAATGTTTAATTATATATAAATATAATTACATACATTGGAATTAAAAATACATATGTTAACCCTTTAAGCACCAGCAGGCAAATTTTTAGCGTTTACTAAAATGTAGTTAAAGACCAAGTTTCTGGTAGTAAATATTGGAACTAATGTGATTGACGTTATTTAATCCATCTGTTCAAAGTATTACCTGAATCATTCATTTAACGAGAGGGAGATCGTGAATGTGAATACTACGCAAAGGGTTTACAAGCACATTAACCTTGTGTCTACAAATGCTTACAACCATTAATAAATGAATATGTAAAGCTGGAAAGCATAATTTAACTGAGTATAGTGAGGTCCCAGTGGTCGGCGAACAGGGGTAAATTACCCCAAATGGGGTACATTTAAACATTTTGGGGGTAATGCGTGCGGTATGAGAGACACCATATGCAACAATTTTAAGAGCAATTGGCTTGTTTTTGTTTACTTTGAAGTCTGGGGGTAATTTCATTTTACTCAAATAGATTTTTGGGTAATACCCAAAAAATTTCCCCGACCGATGGAGTATACGAAGGGAATTATTATTTTTATACACAGTTTCTAAAACTAAAATTGAAAGTAAGTTGTCAGGTATTTACAAGGGTGGTGTTGATATTTTTATAATTTTAAAAAGCATGTATTTTTTTGCTTTTAGAAATTAAAAAATTTATTATAAAAAATAAAGTATTTGGCAAAGCTGGGCACTTGCGGTATTTTTGCGGTACTGCTGTACTGCGGTACTACCGCACTACCAAACCGGTACCGCATAACAGAGTACCGCAAAGGATCGCTGAAAGTACAGCAGTACCGCTACCGCATTCAAATTTCCCGCGGTACTTTCCGCGGTACCGACAAACACGACTTTTCAAAAATTAACACTTTTTTTGAAGTAAACCTTATTACAGGAGTACAGTAAGACGAATGCTGCGTGTGTTGCATCAGCCTAACTCTAGACACGTTAAGTTTTCGTTCAGAACATGTTACGTTGCCATCCTATCACAACGCCTCAGTGCAGTGCTTGCTTTTGAGCCGGTTGCACGTGTGTTACATTTCTGTGACAAAGATCGATTTTTAGCCATTATGGCAGAAAGTTCAGGTGCGAAATCGCCGATATGCAATTTCTGAAAATATGTGCTATTACTTGTGTTGTTCTTGTGTGCAGTACCGCAGTACCGCAGTACCGCGGAACGCACCAGGGGGACCTGAAAAAGTACCGCACGACCGCGTAACGCACTGGGCATGCTGAGGTACCGCAGTACCGCGTAACGCACCCACAAATTTTGGTACCGCGCCCACCACTGGACTATTTGGAAGGGGCGCCAAATTGACAAAAAAGGGCGCCAAATTGACCAAAGGTGATCAATACATCACATGGACCATAGTTAAAGTAATAATAATAATAATGTATTCATAACCAAGAAATCACTGACACTCAATGCCTAGCCACCCCTTTAACTTTGCACAGGATGTCTTCCCCTTAATCTATTTTCATTTCATAGCCATGCATGCATCTACATTATTTGTATTGTGATCATTACACTTCACAAACACGACTGTTTCAAAGTTATCATCAGTCATACGGCACTCATTACCAATTTCGTCGAGATTCATTACCAAATGCTTGAAGTACTTGAAAAATACCTGAAAGTACTTGAATGTTTTCAAATACATTATTTCATCAAATACAAGTACAGACTATTGTGAAATTTCAAGTACAAATACAAGTACAAGTACCTAAAAATTGGTACTTGAGTACTAAGTACCAAGTACAAGTAAGTACTTGAACCCAAGCCTGATATTATAATATATATATATATATATCACTGTTTTAGTTATTATTGCATAGAAAAACTTAGATTTCTTTAAAAAAAAACGCGTCACACGGAAATTCATCAGATTTCAACAGCAAAATATTTACAGAAGGACGTAAGTCTATCAGATTCAGACAAAATAGAACAGCGATTTTAGATGATATTCAGTTTTATATTCTCGAATACTTATACATTGCCTAAATCTATTAAAGTTCAATCAAGGGTGGAGAAATCCTATTTAAAATATCTGATTCGTACACTGGTTATATCGTGAACCAATCACGAGTTAAGTCACTCTATTTTGGGTCGTGACTAGGGCGACCCAAAGTTAATAAAGTTAATAATAAGGTTAAAAATTTGCTATTAGGTTAATAAATTTAATATTTTAGTTATGGGTTAATAAAGTTAATAAAATTATTAATAAAGTTAAAAAATTGCTATTGTAAGTTAAAACTTTCGTGATGGATTAATAAAATAAAATTAATGAAAATGTGGAGTGAAACTGCGTAAGCAAATAAATGATTTCCGGTTCTCTAACATGATGTCATAATATGCATTCTGGATTCTTATTTACACAGAGTCTATACATTGATTAATGATGATTATACAAGCTGATTATGCATTATTTCTACATTACTCTTTCGTTATTTATCGACGTTGTGTTTTTCGGAGCTTTTCTACATTTGGTAGTTAGGCGTGTATTCATATAATATGTGAATACTATGTGAATATTATGTTTTGGCTTTTGTTGTTAGAATCAGTTCAGTAGTACAATAAATCACATGTTTAATTAACTATGTTAATTTTGTTTATTTTTTTTGAAGAATATATAAATTTCAAACATGCCTAAAACTGCGAAATCGGCTTTTGCGAAAATTCAGGCAATTATTGCTAGCTATGCTGGTGAATTTGTCCAACAGCATAACTAAATAAGTTCGTTAATAATTTAATAAATAATAAATAAATGTGATGCGTTTTATTTTATTATTAAGCGTTAATATTTATCCACAAATAAGTTGCAAATAAGGAATTTTTTAGGTTAAATAAAGTTAATAATTGGTACGAATAAAGTTAATAATTTCAATTTTTAAGGTTTAAATTGGGTCGCCATAGTCATGACACAAAATCATTTACTCTAGATCAGGGATTCCTAACATTTATCACGTGCGACCCCGAAAATTATGTTCACACAATTCACGACCCCAAACACCGGTCGAAGTTCGACAAACTTCTCAAAAGTTATATATATATATATATATATATATATATTACACACACTGTATATACTTCATACACACAGCGTTTATTATGCACGGGAAATGCCCGGATTTCAGCTGTTATATGCAACTACATTCATGATTGATAAATGTGTTGTCTGACTGGCGTAGGAAGAGAATTGAAAATAAAATTATCAGATCGGTTTGCGACCCCAATGTTGGGAACCCCTGCTCTAGAGTAAGGTTTCTGATAAAAGCTTTTAATATTTGTCAGCTCAAAACACGGGTGCAGAATTCATCTTTCCCTGATATGAGTTTTTAATGTTTACATTTCAAATCACAGATGTGGAGTTCGTCTTTCTCGGGCGCACGAACAAGGAATTTGCGTGCGAAGTAAAATTGTGAGTTTGCTTGCGTGCGGTGCGTTGAGTGCATCTGTGCTCGTAAGTTTTATTTACTGTACATAGCGTTGAAAAAAAAAAGAGAAAATGATGAACTCATTGCATATTTTCTAGTGCCATCATATCAAAGGAGTTGATATTATATTTATATATATATATATATATATATATATATTATATATACTGTATATATTCGGTGGTGTAGTAGTTAACGTTGCTGATTACGAATCCATCAGCCCCGGGATCGAGACCCGGTGACGGCAGGCGGCGCGCAGCAAAACCCAGCTGTTCATCCTTCCACACAATAAAGAAAGTGGTTGGTAGAAAAATGGGTACCCTGGGTGACCTAGACGCTGGGCTGCTGGTGGGGCGTGGTTCGGATTCCACGTTAAACTGTAGGTTTAAGGTGGAGTGAAGAGCTTGACATTTCGTCAGAATGAACAATTCGGGCGGAAGCTAACCAAAGGTATATAACTTCTTACTGATGGCTACGTACGCACGTACGCAAGCACCCGAGCGCGCACACACACACACACACACACACACACACACACACACACATTTATATAATTTACAAAAAGCGAGAATTCGGTATTTGGCCATTCTGAATTTTTTCATAAGGCTAAATGTATATCGTCTTCAAACCCACCCACATAAACCACTGTCAATGAGAAACCTTTAAAACCGAGTATGAATCCTGTTTTTGCATTACGTTCACTAAAGGTTACTAAAGCTACTTTGTGAGTAGTCCAGCATGCTCTCCAACACACGCTTCTTCTCTATTCCTCACTACACATACATGCATCTTACACACTACGCAATCGTTTCAAAATTTTTATTAAAAAAAATAGAAAAATGGCAGCATTGAGCCTTGGACACTTGTTTTTGGCTCTCTCCTTCTTCTGCGGAGAGGTAATTTTTGCGGGCGTTCGCCTTTAGCTCCCTCCTTCCAACGTAAAAAAGAAAAATAGTTTCTCTTGATAAATTTCCTCTGTATCTCTGAATGAAAGTTTACCAGCAAACAAATCAGTCCCTTGAAATCAGTCGACTAAACAAGGAATGAAAGTGAAACGTAAAGATAAGTGGGTACTGGGTACCCACCCCATCTGCTATAAGAACGATTCCAACGATCGCCAACGGATGGCAGGACGAAACTGAGGCACAGAGTAGGAGGAGCATTGCTCGACACTCCCTCTCTCTTTGCATTATTCTTCCTTCGTCTCCATTAATGAAGAACTTTCCCTGAACAAACCTCATTCTTCCGTCTCTTTTCGCCAGCGGACACTTCTCATATACTTTCTTTCCTCGTCAGAACTTCAAATTCTACTGTAGCTGTTACTCAAACAAAGAAATGAAGTGGGGGTGAAGTGGGGATATAGTGGAGGGAGCTGAGGAAAGAGAGCCGAGACGCGTTAAGTTTGGGGATTCTCAGGTGAAGCAACGCCCTTTATGCCTTCATACCGTATTTGCCCCGTATTGGCAGTTGGGTATCAATCACACACTTATTATTCTATCTCTTTATATATATATATATACAGGGTGGGCGGAAAGTAGCTCCCTATTTTGGATTGGTAAAAAAATACGTATATTATCCATTTATTTCAGAAGAAATAATATGAAAAGGTAGGCATACATGGTAGGTTTTCTCTAAAATTCAATGTGGGCTCCAACTCTTTCCACCAGCTTCTGGAGCCGCCCAGGAATGGCGTCCACTGACTTTAGCAGGAACTCCGGCGGGATGGAGGACATGACTTCCCGAATTCGGTCCTCCAGTTCTTCCAATGTCCTCGGTTTGGTGCGGTAGACTTCTTCCTTTACCCACCCCCAAAGAAAGAAGTCGCACGGTGTCAAGTCGGGGCTCCTGGCTGGCCATTGTTGTCCGTGAGTGGCTGGATGCCCACTTCCCTGGCGTTGGATGGGTCGTCGTGGTCCACATCAATGGCCAGCCAGGAGCCCCGACTTGACACCGTGCGACTTCTTTCTTTGGGGTGGGTAAAGGAAGAAGTCTACCGCACCAAACCGAGGACATTGGAAGAACTGGAGGACCGAATTCGGGAAGTCATGTCCTCCATCCCGCGGAGTTCCTGCTAAAAGTCAGTGGACGCCATTCCTGGGCGGCTCCAGAAGCTGGTGGAAAGAGTTGGAGCCCACATTGAATTTTAGAGAAAACCTACCATGTATGCCTACCTTTTCATATTATTTCTTCTGAAATAATGGATAATATACGTGTTTTTTTACCAATCCAAAATAGGGAGCTACTTTCCGCCCACCCTGTGTATATATATTATATATATATATAAATAATTATCGTATATCTATATACTTACCATGAAAACGCTGTTAAACACAAAAGGAAGTTTTGTTTTTAATACAGGAAGGAGGGGTCAAGGTCAATAGTGGTTTTCCTTTCCTTGGTAGTTTATTATTATATATATATAATATATATATATATATATATAATATATATATATATATATTATATATATATATATATATATATATATATATATATATATATATATCAAGTCGGCAAAAAAAAGGGAGACCTTTTAAATCCTTCATATCTCGGCAAATACGGTACATAGAACCATGAAATTTTAGTATGTTAGTACTAGGTAATTTTATGGTTTGTATGCCATCTTTTAGCGTTTTAGCTGAGAAATTGGATTTATGGCGAATATTCCAGAAAAATGTTGCTAATCATAGGTTCAAGTTGATAATTAAAGCGATTTTAATTAACGTAAGCCAACTGCAGGAGGTTTGGACAAGCTTCTTAAGAAAATCGATAAAACAGGAGATATCAAAAGAATACCAGGTAGCGGTATTAAATTTGGCCACCAAACAATCCTGATTTAAATCCTGTCGATTACGGCCTTTGGGAAAATTTGTCACAGAATTTACCTGGTCAAAGTAAGAAATGTCGCTCATTTACGACAGCTTCTTCTGGAAAAATGGGATGAGTTACCACAAGAACAAATCAATAAAGCCGTAGATGAGTTCCGTCCTAGACTGAAAAAGGTTGTAGAAATTCGTGGTAAACATATCGAGCAAGCTTTTTAACATGAAAGTAGCACCATATGTGAGTGCTTTGTAACCTTTTATCTGCATATACAATGTAGTAGTAGTAGTGTAAAAGGAGAATTTCCAGTGGTATAAAGAAATGTTCAATAAATCTGTAATTTTCATTAGTTTTCTTTGAAATCCGCTCACCATATTGGAAATTTAATTAGTTGTGGGGTGTGAAAAACATATTGAAATCTGACCATAACTTTGGATTTTACAGCCAGAGTTCGAGGTTTTTTTTTTTGCCTACCCGATATATATATATATATACTATATATATATATATATATATATATATATATATATATATATATATATATATATAGGGTGAACCAAATGTAGGTGGACAGTAAATGATAACGTTTATTTGAGAATACATATTTAATTTTTTTGTATACTATAATACAAAATAAAATTTAAATAAATTTAGTATAATATTTAATATAATAAAACACAAACACCATAGTTATAATGAACACCATAGTTATAATATAATATAACACAAACCGTATTCAACCTACTGTCCACCTACTTTTGGTTCACCGTGTATTATTATATATATATATATATATATATATATATATGAAAGATGTTTTTCTGCGAGTCCTATAATAAAGTTTATCGGATAAAAGGAATGAAAAATTGCTCACAAAGATTTACTCGTCTTGTGTATACTTTGGGTTACAGCCTTAATACCAGTTTCGTACACGCGTGTATATTCTTACATATAAAGTAAAGGCCATACAATACCTGCAGACTATGTAAATATCGCTGTCTCTCTCTCTCTCTCTCTCTCCCTCATATACATATATATATATATATTATATATATATATATATATATATATATATATATATATATATATGTTAAACACAGACCGTGCATGGAACAAGGAACTCTTCTGGGAAAATTAAATCCACTATAGTCCGAATAAGTAATGGTAAATGACAAATACCATAGTTTTTCTTTTTCATGATGCAAGCCTGACGTGGGCAACGGGTCTCTCGCAAAGTGGTCCATAAAATAAGCTTCCCTCACCAGCTATGGTCTGTGTTTAACATATAAGTTTCTCAGGGGACCATTCTGAGTTTGTGTGTGTATATATATATATATATA
Organism: Bathynomus jamesi; assembly: GCA_023014485.1. Taxonomy (NCBI): domain Eukaryota; kingdom Metazoa; phylum Arthropoda; class Malacostraca; order Isopoda; family Cirolanidae; genus Bathynomus; species Bathynomus jamesi. The sequence continues at coordinate 1,020,815 of JAJOZX010000017.1, read as the reverse complement.
TATACAGGGTGGGCCGTAAGTTTCCATACATAGGAAAAATAAAAAAAATTTTATGGACAACCATTTTTATTTATATAATATGCTCTACATGGTTGCCATTGTTTTGAAAACACATTTCAATACGTGTTCCCCACTGTTGATGAACACGCATTAGCACAGTTGACGTTATGCTTGTAATGGCGTTGGTGATACGTTCCTTTAGATGATTTATGTCTCGTATCTTTTCCTGATACACCATGGCCTTCAAGTGCCCCCAAAGATAGAAATCAAAGGGGGTGATCTGGGGATCTGGGAGGCCACTCCACAGGACCACGCCGACAAATCCAAGCATCCGGAAACTGCTGATCCAAATACCGACGCACGTATTTAAATTTTCCTATGTATGGAAACTTACGGCCCACCCTGTATATATATATATATATATATATATATATTATATATATATATATTCACGAGGTGTCCCTCCAAAATGTCCCTATTTCTAAATAAATGTTCTAAGCTCCAAAACGTTATCTAGACACAAAGACAAACGCAATAGGTACGTAATGTATAAGAGTTTATTAACCTTAATTAAACAACATTTTCAGTGTAATTGCCATTTTTTCTAACACAATATTCAACCTTACACAAATGTTTGATATAACTTTTGGGAATAGTTTTGCTGGGATGTGATTGATTTACCTCATAGGACATAGACTTTAGGTCTTCACCTGTCTCAGGCTTGATAGAATAGATCCTGTCTTTTACGCAACCCCACCAAAAAAATGTCAGTGTGAGGTCAGGTGAGTGTGGGAGCCATTTCACTGTCTCGTGAAGAGAGATTATTCACCCGGAAAAGTGCTTCCTCTAAAAGTTGCGAGTTTCACAAGCAGTGTATGGAGGTGCTCCATCCTGCTGAAACCTGAAGACTTAACTTTCTTAGCAAGGCCTTCTGCAGTGGTATCGTCTTTTCCTAATTTCTACAAAATTAGGAAAAGACGATAATTCAAAGATTGGAAATATATAGGTAACCCTATATGCGGAATAAAAATTCCAATTTGTTACCTTTCTGAACAAGAAATTCCAATAATAATATTTACATCCATTATAAAATAACGGGAAAATAAAAATAGGGACATTTTTGGGGGACATACACATCATATATATATATATATATATATATATATATATTATATATATATATATTTATATATATATATATATATATATATATAATATATGCACTAAAATCACAAAATAACACGTGATCTTATTAATAAGCAAACAACCACAGGGAAAGGAAACACAAAGTCCGAGCGCTTTCGTGATATATTCCTCCTTGATAATGTGAATATATCACGAAAGCGCTCGGACTTTGTTTCCTTTTCCCTGTGGTTGTTTGCTTATATATATATATATATATATATATATATATATATAATATATTGAGAGAGAGAGAGAGAGAGAAAATCGATTTCCAATGTTATGACAAATGATTCTTTTTTATGGTTGGAATTGGAGGAGTATTTCGGGTTTTTTTTAGTGTCCTCATCAATGGGCATTCACTGACACCTCTTGGCACGCTTTTGCTGGTATGGAGCGGAATAAAAACAAACTGGAAGTTAACGAAGCGATTTCGAGAGTAAAATATAAACAAAAAAATAACGAAAAAAAAAGCGTGGAATTGAGGTAGAATTTAAATAAGGATTAAGAACAAAAGTGGATGGCCAATTGCGTTTTCTTCTTCTGGCGTGAATAGTGGAGGGGAGAACATTTTTATTCATTTATTTATTTTTTATTATATAAATCTAGACAATATATATTTTTTTATTTGTTATAGAATTTTTTTATTTATTTATTTATTATAGAAATTTTATTTATACCATTTTTTTTTTTTTTAAATTCAAATAAAATTGTGTTGAAGAATATTTATCCGTCCATTCGCGATGAAAGTTTGGCAGACTCAAGTTCTTTTCATGTTCACTTCATGTCATACTCATACTATTTTCATGTTCACTTCATGTTATATTCATGTTATTTTCATGTTAATTCGACTTTCCTTTCACTTGAATTTCATTCTGGGTATTTCATGCGATAGTGGGCAGTCGCTTTTGGCACTTTTTTCTATTCTTAGAAAACTAAAGACGTACAAAAAAAATATTCAGTAATTTTGAGTTAATAAAGAGAAGGTGTTCGCGTGTAAACTCGAATTAAATTCTACTGAGTTCGAGTGCTAAGGGTTGGCAGTGTTTTTGTTATGTGTTTACCTTTGCTATTAACGATAAGCCAGGGTGTACCATTTTTCTTAACCTTCTTCTGACTCAGAGGTTAGCAGCCGTGATCCCTACTTAGGAATCCAGGGTTCGAATCCTAGTACAGGGTTAATTCGCATTAGTAATACATATATACGAGCATGTATATATACATACAGTACATGTAGAGAAACAAGCCTGACCTCCGTGAAATGAGCAATCATAGCACAGAACACACGGAAGGTATATATATATATATATATATAAGCTATGGACTTCTTGGTACGAAAACGTCTGTCTGTAGCTCCACTTAACTTCGACAGTGCAGTATTATTTCTAATCAATTGTATAATTTCTATCCTTAGTATCTGAAACTGTCATTGTATTAATAATATTTGTCATATGGACTATAGTCTGCCAATAAACCTTTTCATTTTCATTTTCATATATAGATATATATATATTATATATATATATATATATATATATAATATATATATATACAGGGTGGGCGGAAAGTAGCTCCCTATTTTGGATTGGTAAAAAAATACGTATATTATCCATTTATTTCAGAAGAAATAATATGAAAAGGTAGGCATACATGGTAGGTTTTCTCTAAAATTCAATGTGGGCTCCAACTCTTTTCCACCAGCTTCTAGAGCCGCCCAGGAATGGCGTCCACTGACTTTAGCAGGAACTCCGGCGGATGGAGGACATGACTTCCCGAATTCGGTCCTCCATTCTTCCAATGTCCTCGGTTGGTGCGGTAGACTTCTTCCTTTACCCACCCCAAAGAAAGAAGTCGCACGGTTACCGCTGAAAAACGGCAGAATCGGTTCAGTGTAACGGTGTGGTGTGGTATGACCTCAGATCAGGTTGTGGGCCCGTTCCTTCTGCGCAACACCATGAATGCTGAGCGGTACCTTGCTATGTTGCGAAACGGTCTGGCCGGTTGTCAGTACATGGGAGAACATCGACGATCTGATATTTATGCAAGATGGCGCCCCTCCGCACTTCGCTCTTGTTGTCCGTGAGTGGCTGGATGCCCACTTCCCTGGGCGTTGGATGGGTCGTCGTGGTCCACATCAATGGCCAGCCAGGAGCCCCGACTTGACACCGTGCGACTTCTTTCTTTGGGGGTGGGTAAAGGAAGAAGTCTACCGCACCAAACCGAGGACATTGGAAGAACTGGAGGACCGAATTCGGGAAGTCATGTCCTCCATCCCGCCGGAGTTCCTGCTAAAGTCAGTGGACGCCATTCCTGGGCGGCTCCAGAAGCTGGTGGAAAGAGTTGGAGCCCACATTGAATTTTAGAGAAAACCTACCATGTATGCCCCTTTTCATATTATTTCTTCTGAAATAAATGGATAATATACGTATTTTTTTACCAATCCAAAATAGGGAGCTACGTTCCGCCCACCTGTATATATATATATATATATATATATATATACAGTATATATATATATATATAGGGTGATTCATAAATGTGTTTCATAAATCGTAGGGTGTATTTTTGAGACAAAAGTAAGGAAAAAAGATCACATAAACATAGACCGAGAGATCCATAGGTTTCGAGCTATAGCACGCGACAGAAAAAATGGAACTCCTAAAGATTTTTCATATTTTATGCAAATACACAAGGTCATACGTTTGCTTCATTAAAATAAATGTTCGAAATTCGTTCCTACTCCGTCGCACAGTGATAGTTTGACACTCAAAAATTCCTGGAGTATTGCGGATCGTTTCGCAATTGTCTCGAACTCGTTGCCACAATTCATCACGTGCTCGGACTTCTGTAACATAAACTAGGCTTTTCAAATGACCCCACAAGTAATAATCAAGAGGATTTAAATCTCGTGACCGAGGTGGCCACGGAATAGGACCCCCGGGCCCTATCTATCTGTCAGGATACACAACATTGAGACATTCCCTTCAGGAATTTCATTTTTCTGTAGCGTGCTATACCTCGAAACCTACGAGTTTCTCGACGTATGTTTATATGGCCTATTTTCTTTACTTTTGTCTCAAGAATACACCCTGCTATTTATGAAACACATTTGTGACATATACAGTATATATATATATTATATATATATATATATATATATATACATACGGGTGTGCCATAAAAAAAGGGGTACATCTTAAAAAGGCTATAAAATCAACATTTGTCATTTAATTTTAATAAAACTTCTACACAATAAAACATATGTATTTATCTATCTATATGCAAACAATTTTCAGACTAAAATATCAAATAATTCAAATTCTATCAACATTTAACGAAAGAGTATGATTTTTCTACTTAACATGCAAAAATTATTAAACCTTTTTAATATTTTTTTCTAAAAATAATTTTTAAAGCAAAATTTACCTGAAATTATTAAAAACTTGTTCGAAATGCTTTCCTTCCATTTCAGTAACATTTCGTATATATATATATATATATATATATATATATATATATATATATATATATATATGTGTGTGCGTGTGTGTGCGTGCCAAACTACATGCAATTCGTGCGAAATTGAGGCAGCAGTTAAAGCCTGCATTTTCGAACCCGTGATTCCCAAGCGTTTTGGAAGACTTGAGCGATTCCAAATATAAATATGGAAACAAGCACGCAAACTCGCCTGCTGTCGACGAAAGACATAAAAGCCTTATTCGAATTTGATGAGTGGAATTTTCATTTTATTAACTGGAAACATAATTATTTATTTTATTTTTAAGGGTTTTCGTCGCTGACAAATTTACTGGAAGAACTTCAGTCGATTCGAACCGATTTTTCTTCCACAACTTTTGCACTTTCACCTGGCGTCCCCCTCGCCATCCCCTATAGGAATTTAAGGTCTCATTTACTCATTTGGTTTCATCAATACCATGTGTATACAGTATATATATTATATAATATATATATATATATATATATATATATATATATATATATATATATTATATATATATATATATATTCATTCCAAAGAAATTTATCATCTTAAATTTAATGAATTTTAAAGTTAAGCGCTTCTAAAACAACATTAACATAATATATATATATATATATATATATATATATATATATTATATCCCCCTCTAAACTCATTGTTCATTAGTTTTGTGTACTTGGCACTGCCAGTGGCACTCGCAGTATATTTTGGGAATGAGGGAGAAGATTGCCCTCTTTGGAAATCTACTTTTGTTTCGTTCATTTTTCAAGACGATTTTTATTGGATCTCAAATACTGGTTTTTCATTTTGAAACTTCGCCTTCGATTGTGTATTTGTTTTAGTTGTTTAAATTCGTTGTTCGATTTCTTTTGTTTTTTGTTTTTGTTTTCTTGTTTTAATAATAAATTCCCCTTTTTATGAATCTGTTTATTTCAACTCTTATTCTTTTTAAAATGAGGCATTTTCGTTCGATCACTTTCATCCTTTTCAGAGAATTTAACTTTTTTTGTCTTTTTTCATTCATTTTTCATTTAATTTGAGTCGAGAAACGAATTTCGTTATTTTTGTAGCGTAACTAATTTTAATTGTTTACTTCACACTATTTATACAATACTCTATTTGCACACACACGCACACACACACACACACACACACATACACACACAGAATATACGAGATATATATATATACACACACACACACACGAGGATTCCCGAGGATGTCATTAGACGAAAGCGCTTGAGCACCATTCTGTTTTATTTTTCATTCGTGGTTATTTTCATTATATATATATATATATATAACTATATGATCAAAAGTATTCGGACACCGCATGGTTTTGGGAAAAATGGTTTTATTATGGCATTTAGTAACCAGTAGGTCCACCCTTTGCTTTTATTACAGCGTCAACACGTCGAGGCATACTTTCCACCAGTTTTCGGTAAGTCTGTGCAGGAATGGCTCGCCATTCCTCTTGCAGAGCTGATGCAAGAGATGCAAGTGAAGCCGGGCGTGGTGTGCGGTTTCGTATCCGTCGCTCCAGTTCGTCCCACATGTGCTCGATTGGGTTGAGATCGGGGCTCTGAGCAGGCCAGTCTAACAAATCCACCTTATTTTCACGAAACCAGTCCTGCACACGCCTTGCAGTATGGCAGGGAGCTCGATCCTGTTGAAACAAACAATGGCCATCTCCGTAGTATTGCCACAGTGTAGGGAGGGCCGAATTGTCCAGAACGTCGAGATAAACGTCAGCGTTCATGGTAGTGGGTATAACAACCAACGGGCCGAGCCCTAGCCAGGAAAAACAACCCCATACCATGATGGACCCTCCACCGAACTTCACCGTTGGACGTACACAGTCAGGAAGAAGCCGTTCTCCGGGCTGTCGCCACACCCAAACACGCCCATCAGACTGGAAGAGTGAATACCGCGACTCGTCGCTCCAAGAACAGTTTTCCAGTCCTCCACGGTCCAGGAACGACGGGAGACACACCAGGCCAAACGACGCGTGGCATTAACTTTTGTAATCAGTGGCTTGTGTACAGCTGCTCTACCATAATAACCGAGTCTGTGCATCTCTCTGCGGATAGTTACAGTACTAACGGAGGTACCGGATGCTCTTCCTACCTCCTCAGCGATGGAAGCGGCAGAGGACGTGCGGGACTTCTTGAAATGTCGTACCAGACTTCTTCTATCACGTTCCGTCAGTTTGCGTGGTCGTCCGGAACGTTTTTTCGCGTTAGTTGCACCGTCGTGCTTCCATCTCATGATAACATCCGCTACAGTCGACTTTGGTATATCCTGTTTGGCTGCAATGTTTCGTATAGAAACGTTACTTAAATAACATCCGATGACGAGTCCACGTTGGAACTCGGAGAGTTCACGTCCGCGCGGCATGGCTTCACAACAGTTACTGATAACTTAACAGAACACCTCAGCATTATAGTTTCGCCACGCTTTTTCCCAGCATACCTTTCGGCGAAGGTGATATTTGCAGAAATGCGGATTTTCCGGGTGTCTGAATACTTTTGATCATATAGTGTATGTATATATATATATATATATATATATATATATATATATTATATATATATATATACAGGGTGTCCTTTAATTCCGGTCTCATAAGAAAATTTATTTTAAATTAAATTTACAAAAGTAATAGATTAGAACTAAAGCAAATGTTCAAATTGATGTCTTGTTTTGGGACCTCCGTCTTTTCCTGAGGAGTGTAACTCACTTCCATACTAGCCGTTGAGTATGATTCTACCCGCAACAAAAAAAAAAGGTCCCAAAACAAGATATCAGTTTGAACATTTCTTTTAGTTCTAATGTATTACTTTTGTAAATTTAACTTAAAATAAATTTTCCTATGAGATCGGACTAATGGGACACCCTGTATATATAGTCTTCACAGTGTGCATTTCTCAATTATGTTGGTTTTTATACCCCTTTTGTCCTTTCATTTCTCTTTGTGGCCTCGATGAGGGCTATTAATTAGCTGAAAACGTTCCTCACTATACGCCTCATTAATATGTATATATATATATATATATATATATATATATATATATATATATATATATATATATATATATAATTTATATATACTGTATATATATAAACAGACCGTGGATGGAACAAGGAACTCTTTTGGGAAAATTAAATCCATTATAGTCCAAATACGTAATAGTAAATGACAAATACTATAATTTTTCTTTTTCATGATGTTAGCCCGACGACTTGGGCAACGGGTCACTCACAAAGAGGCCCTAAAAATATAGCTTCCTTCACCAGTTATCTGCGAAGCAGATAGGATCCACCTTTGGGACAGGATCTAGGTGTTACAGCTAAACCTAGCCCATTATATTCAGAACCTCAATATAAACAAAAGACTCATTGCATTCACGTCAGACCCGAGTGACCCGTTGCCCACGTCGGGTTAACATCATGAAAAAGAAAAAAACTAGTGTTTGTCATTTACCATTACTTATTCGGACTATAGTGAATTTAATTTTCCAAGAAGAGTTCTTTGTTCCAGGCACGGCGGTCTGTGTATATCATGAAAAAACCTCAGGGGACCATTCTGAGTTCAATCCCATATATATATATATATATATATATATATGCCAAATTTGCCATATATATGCCAACTACTGCAACACCAGCCTGCATACTGATGGTAAACGTTTTGACACAGTATATAGTTTGTCCTCCGGAGTTAGCGTTATGCTTTTCCGTTGCAGAAAGCGGGTATACTGTACATTTTCGTGGAACATTGTACGATTTTCAAATTAAAACTATTTCTTTTATTTTGAGGTAATAGTGGCGTTCTCAAATAGGTTGATTTTGACCGGTGTGTGTTTGGTCTGTTCCCAAACGTGGCCATTCCCATTTGGACATGGAGAAAATTCTATACTTAGATTAACTAAATTTTTGCTCACTATACAGAATAGTTAATCCAATTCTATATTATTATGGTTAATCTAACTATAGTACAGTCGCAATTAACCGCGTTTATGGTTCTGATAAAAATTGAAACGGTTTGCATAATCACAAAAGAATTGAACTAACTGTTCGATATCGTGCGCAAATAGTTAACCAATTTTTAAAAAAAAAATTTAAGTTGTTTCACCAATGACTTTTTGTTCGCTAAGAATGAGAAATTGAGAAGTTAGAATCTCGAAAAAGGCAATTCTCAAATCGATCCATTGTATTTCCCGCCACTGGATGAAAATGCAATGGCAATGAGTAAGACTTCAAATCATTCGTTCGGCGGTCATTGTTCTAAACCAGGGGTCACCAACCTTTTTTTTGTTCACCGCCCACTTTTACGATTTTTTGAAAATTAAAAAAGCTTATCGCACACCTTAGATCAAAAAGAATAAATGAACATAATCGATAAAATAAATAATGAAATAAATGTTTAATTACCTTTAATGTGAGCCCACTAGTGGGCGCTCCGGCCAGGTTGGTGACCCCTGTTCTAAACGGACGCGAGATTTGGTGAACGTTTTAGAAATACGTCTGAAAACAAAATAAAATCTTTAAAAACTACATAAAAAAAGGTTAAATTCTCATTATTAAAAAAACAAAACAAATAAAAACAGACGGGAGGGAACGAAAAGATATGGAATTTTCTTTGGCTTCGGAGACTTGAATTAAGATATATCAGTACACGAGGAAATGCAAGATGAAATCGGAACAAGGAAACAGATATAGAAACGATTTTTTCGTTTCTCTCTCTCTCTCTCTCTCTCTCTCTCTCTTTCTCTCATTGTATATAAAAAAAAATATATATATACATGTGCCCCCCTCGGGGCATTGGTTTCTGCGCGTATGTAGGAGAATTACGACTTCTGATCGAGTGAGGCCCATGGTGTATTGGTTATCATATCTGACCGGCAATCGGAAGATCCCGGGTTCGATTCCCGGGTGGTTACCTCATTTTTTCATTTGTTCGTTCTCTCTCCTCATCTTGCGCGGAATGTCTTCTATACAAGCGTCGTTCTTTACGTTGATATATATATATATATACATACACACTGTGTATATATATACACACAATGTGTGTGCGTGCGTTTTTGAAAATTTCTGCAATTTTAATACACGCATCTACGAAGAAAAAGAGAAAAAAGGAAACTAAATCTAACGATAACGATCTGAACCAGCGTCCTTGAGTGGTATGCGAACCTAACACGATAACCATCAGTCTATCTATTCGAGAGAAGGATTCTGCTTTATAATAAAATAAAATGTTTTAATAATAACATTTCAACCATTCTGTTTCAGATGTTTAATAAAACGTGTATCAGTGGAAGTAGGAGAAGGAGGAAATCATGCACATCGGGAACATGTTGCCCTCTATATATATATACACATATATATATATATATATATATATATATTAGGCAGGGTCGAAATTTTATATTGAAAAGGTACATATTGTGAGGGGTTTGAATGGAACACAGGAACCCTCTCATAAGTTATTTTCGCTGTCTAAAGCCTCCTACCCCTGGCACAAGTTTTCACTTTTTGACCTATATTGAAAAATATTCCATTTATGAGACTTACTCTACATTCAGGTTTTTTGATAACATAAATCTTTATTAACGTATAATATTTTATTTAATAATGTACAGTATTAGGAAAATTAATTAAGTACAACAATATATTCAGAAGAAAAAATTAGAGGCATAATAAATGTGCTAAAATTCAATTCACTTTTTTCATTGTTCCTTATCACATCAAAAGGGAAGAAATTTTCAATATCATTAGGAAATTTTATTTCATATGTTTCTTACTCATTCTACTGGGCCTTCCATTCAAACTTGGGCAGTTTTCGCCTTGATTCTAATGAGTTTAAGATAAACATTTGACGGTTGTCATATCCTATTCTTTCCTGACATGCCTCTGTTACTAAGTTTACTGCCCTTTCCACGCTTTGACTGTGGCATGGAAAAGAAACTATCTCCAGTGGCTTACATCGAGCCTGTAGTAGCTCATCGTCGCTAAAATTGTTTAGTAGCGGTGGAGGAGTAATGATCTCTTTTTGCCAATCGATCATCTCAGTGTAGTCAGTAGATTGGAAATTGAGGGTTCGAGGCAACTCAAAGTTTCTGGTACCTGAAAATCCTGTTCTTGAAAGGATGATTTTCTGAATAGCTTGCTCCCTAATTTCTAGTCTCTTGTCAGTTACCATTGATATGCGTATATTTTGTGGGTGGGCAAAGTAGGCGTTATTCTTTAATACTGGTTCTATGATTGATCTATGTTGTTCATCTAAATTTTGAAGCAAGGACATTAAATGCCAAAAGTTATATGCACCATCAGTTGCATTATGATGAGATTTTATCCAAAACCACCCTGGAGCGTAGAACTGCAGAATAATCTTGACTATATCTTGAAGGTTTTTATCGGGATTTGGCGTTGAGATATACAATCGAAGGACCCTGTTGTTGAGAAGTGTCTTCAGTTTGCACTGCCAGACACATGTCATAGAGATATCTTTGATCACTGCTTAGCTCCTTCACAACATTTTCTGGAATTTCTTTAATGTTTCCCTTTACGCGAGAATATTTGACTACCTCCAATTTTGTTAAATCTGTTTTCAGTTTATTCCCAATTGAAACCACAAAAGTATTTGGACCTGTTGTTTTACCATCAATGGCTTTGTCGACGTGCATGAAAGGCAGCTCATTCAAATGCAAGAGGCACACCAACCACTGCACTGGTCTGTTAAGATGAATTTCAACCAGTTTTATGGCTCCACCAATTTTTCCTGTATTTACAGGAGTACCATCACACAGTAAAGCTTTGACAGTATCTGTGCTGTTCGAGTCTGTAACAATAGTTATCAACTCTTCTGCTATGCAGCGAGCAGTTCCAGTATCTGGTGTGACATGGTTTACATAGATGCTTTCAGGTTCTTTCACAATAACATAGTGTTCTTCTTTTATCTTTCCACTTTTACTTAATGTGTTATCTTTCCTTCCATCAAATCCAAAGCACTCCATCTTCAGATTTTCGGATTTAGACCTAAAAGTATTTGTTTCACCCACGCGATTTCTTTCTCTTTCTAATTTCTTTCTGTCAAGCATGTTGGTGTGGTTAAGGATCCCCATATCTTTTAAAGCTGCATTGACTATTGCAGCTATACTTCAACAACTTACACGATAACGATCTGCTGTTAATGCTAGGTTTTTATAGGTGTGCCTGTTCTGAATATTCTCAGGCAATTCTAAATCGGCCTCATAATCTACATCCTGACTCTCTGAATCTACATCCATGTCTTCTTCGGTATTTTCTATAAATTCTGATGGTAAAACATTGGTGGCTTCAGTCATTTCTTCTTGTGCTTTTAGTTGATGGTTTTGTGCTACTTGGGCTCTTGCTAAAGATCTCTTCTTTGTTGAACTAGCTATGCGATCAATTGGTCCTAACTGATTTTTCTTTGTTTTTGACCCACAAAAGACTCCTATTCTGCCATTGATATTTTATCCTTACACCTGCAAGATTTCCTAGCAATTCCCTTATCATAGCATTCACAAGAAGATATATCAAATGTTTCATCATACTGAGCTAATTTTAAGGCAAAACTTTCATTTCTTCGATGTTACGGCACCTTGTTCAATTTCGAGGCTTCTTCTATTAGTCGACTGACTTTAAGATAGATAGATCCCTTTGGTGTTAATCGTAGGGAAAGAAAATTTCATCCAAATGTCTTCAATATCTTTTACAACAACCCTGTAACCAATCAATAGCAGTTGCTGATCCTTTTGATTTAGCTTCTTCACGACGGCGCACAAAAAGGTAGTCTCACAACATCTGCTTTTGAAGGAGTCATGGCTGCTGGGAATTCCGTAGGATATCCAAAGGCTGCATTTGAGGACTTGCTTCTAGTAGTCATAGTTTATATTCAGAAGTAAAATCAAATTATATGTAATTTATAATTTATGATAATTGAAATTATAATTAAAGCAAATGCAAATTATTTCTATTTATCTGAAAAATTATTTCTATCTATCTGAAAAATTATTTCTATTTATCTGAAACATAAAAATATCAAGCATTAAACAAACAATTTATCATGTAACATATAACAATATTAAACATATGCAAATATGAAGGTAAAAAAGGGAGGAGGGGCAAGTGATAGGAGTAGTAGGGTAGCACATGCTTGATTTTTTAATATTTTGTTAAAGTGATAAAAAAACCTTCTCATATAGTGTACTTTTTAAGATATAAAAAATTACCATTTTCGACCCGGCTTAATATATATATATATATATATATATATATATATATATATATATATATATATATATATATATATATATATATATATATATATATACATCAGTGGCGTGCGGTGATTTTTCGTCAAGGGAAAGCAATTCAAGCAAAAACAACAAAGATTATATAAAATAAAAATAAAACTTTAAAATACTCGTATATAATAAAAACAAAACACTTATAATCATCTACTTACTTTACTTATAGGTTAATTCTATTCTTCTTTCTTTTTTATTAAACATATCTATTATTTCTTCGTAAAAGGCATCGGTTTTCATATCCTTAAGAAGCTTTTTCTCAATTGAGATTAAAGCTAAACTTGCAAGCCTTTCTTACCCTTGCGCATTTCTAGCGTAGTTACGTATTCGCTTTAAATGAGAGAATGAGAGCAGACAGCACGTAAAGTTGCCAGATATTTCAAGAAAATTAACTATAAGATCTGGACAGCGATTTCTAAATTGCTTCCTTTTTGACATAGGGAAGGATAAAATAACGATAAATATATATTCTTTTTCGCTTAACATGGCCATGGAATTTTTTAGTAGAAAAACTATATATGAAACTTGTTGTATTCAATAAATATTACATTATTAAACATTAAATGAGTTTTTAGAATGGAGAGAAACAATTTGTAACAGTAAAAAAAAAGCGAAAGTCATTGGGAAAAAGGATGCATTTCGTCAATTGTTGTCCAACTCGAGATTTTTGGCGTCGGCTTTCTTAAAGGTTTTTGCACGAACGGCAACCAATGTATATACTATGTATCCACCTGATTACCAATCAAATGCTATAAATAGTATAATAAAATGATTTTGTACAAGTTATTAACACATATTGAACTGTTTAAACTTTAAAGTATAATACAGCATTTTCTTCTTTCTTTGAATAGGGAAGCATTGCTTCCCTTGCTTCCATGGACCGCACGCCACTGATTTATATATATATATATGTGTGTGTGTGTGTGTGTACGGTGTACACGAAGTTAATGATATATTTGTTATGGAAAAACATCATTCTAAAATACAGCGAAAACAGTTGCAGAAAAAAAGTTCACCAAAAAATCTAAAAACCAAAAATTACTAATCAGAAAGTTTCGTTTTGTTCTTGAAATTTTATTACTATTACCAAAACGAGGACCCCGGTTAGGTCAGTGGTTTCTGTGTTGGATTCTCAGCGGTGAGGTTCTGGGTTCTCTCCTGGCTGCTGGCGTCTGGGTTCGGTTGGGCTGGGCACTCACCCCGTTAATGCTCGGGCTCAAGTAACCCTTGGAGCGCAATCAACCCCACAATTTTGGGAAATGAGTACCGGATGTGGATCGATGCCACCAAAACGAATAAAATTTCCAGAGAAAACTACAATATTATAAACTAATTTTTGTATTCTTTCCAGAAATTTTATGTTCTTAGGCAAACTTTTTACCGAAACTGTAATACAGAGGACACCAAACATCAACAGATTGGCTGGTTCCTACGAGGTTGTTTGCGCAGCCATTCTCTTTTTAAGGGACTCGACCGAATTACTTTGAACTACAGTGGTTGGCAATCCATTCCACAAATTAACTATAAGATTGAATATGAAATGTTCAGCTTCATTAGAATTAAAAATGTTCATTCACTAATTTTAAACCATTACCGCGAGTTTTGTCTGCATTTCTGAAGGTGAAATATTTTTCGGCGTCGACGATATCAAAACCTTAAATCATTTTAAACACCTCCATTAAATCTCGTTGAATTTCCCTTTTCACGAGTGAAAATAAATTTAACTTTTCTAAACGGGCAAAGTATGATTTGTTTCGAAGTTTGGGAATCATCTTTGTAGCTCGTCGCTGCACTCTATCCATTCTGTCTATGTCTTGCCGTAAATATAAGGACCAGAACTGAATGTAGTACTCGAGGCTGGAGCGTACTAAAGAATTATATAATGTTAGCATTGTTTTCTCCGACTTAAATTCAAATGATCTACCAATAAACCCTAAGATTCTATTTGCTTTTCTAACCGCTTCGATAACATTGTTTACTTTCTTTCAGAGTGTCGGCAACAATAATACCTAAATCTTTCTCTTTCGTAACACTCATTAGTGTCTTGTCGCGCATAAAATACTTTTCTTTAACATTATTTCAACCGAAATGCAACAGTTTACATTTACGAAATTTGGGAAATTTCTGGCCACTCGAGTAACTTATTATCTTCTTGACTCTGCAAACTTTCTGTCGCTGCTTTTGTTCGTTCCCCTGGTTTGGTATCATCCACAAATTTTGAAATCATGTCGTTAATTCCTATATCGATGTCAGTGATATAAATAATAAAAAGAACTGGACCCAGAAATGATCCCTGAGGTACGCCACTAATTATACTTCTCCAGTTAGATGCCTCGCCATTAATGACCACTTTGTTTACGTCTGTTAATCCAATTTTGAATCCATTTGAGAACATTACCATCAGTTCCGTGAGACTGAAGTTTAGCTAATAATCTTCTATGTGGCACTTCATCAAACTTTTTTTGAAAATCGAAATATATAATATCTAATGTTTTACTCTTGTCGTATATATTTACAATATCAATTAAGCAGTCGATCAAATTAGTAAGACAAGAATGATTCCATCGAAAACCGTGTTGAGAATCTTTAATTAAATTATTTATTTCTAAGTGATTAACTATTTTGCCTTGAACATTCGTCTTCATAAGCTTACCAACCACTGAATGCACACTAATGGGACAATAATTTTAGGGAAGCAATTTGTCTCCTTATTCAAATATTGGCGTAATGTTTGCAAGTTTCCAATTGAACGGAACTTCTCCAGAATGTAAAGATTTATTATTATTATTGTTATTATTATTATTATTATTATTATTATTATTATAAATATATATGTAAAAGGAGAGACTATTGCTTAATTTATTTCTTTAAGTATTCTAGGGTAGAACTTATCCGTGAAGTTTTATTAGGATTAATTTTTCCTATGACCGAGAGTACTTTACTTTCACTAATGGTAAAATCGCGAAGCTTTAAATGATCATCATTGAACATAATTACGGAAACGTTCATATTGTTCATATTTTCGTTAGTGAAGACGGAACAGAAGAATTTACTGAAAACTTCCGTCATGTGAGATGCTCCTTGATGGTGTAGGGGTTAGCGTCGCTGACTACGAATCCATCAGCCCCGGGATCGAGACCCGGTGACGGCAGGCGGCGTGCAGCAAAACCCAGCTGTTCATCCTTCCACAAAATAAAGAAAATGGTTGGTAGATAAATGGATGCAGCCTAATGGTTAAGACGCTGGGCCACTGGTGGGGCGTGGTTCGGATTCCACGTTAAACTGTAGGTCTAAGGTAGAGCGACAAGCTTGACCTTCATCAGAATGAATAATTCGGGCAGAAGTAAAACCAAGGTTATCAAGGTTCGCGAGTCATCTTAATTTTTCGTTGTTTTCGCCTATGATTGGACCAATAGTCTTCTACGAAGTTACTTTTTTATTCTTAAGATAATTATAGAATTCCTTCGGATTCGATTTAATTTGAATTCGATTTAATAATATTCTTCCTTTTTCTAATAAGTCTTTTTTTTTTGCTTCGCCTTCTCAATTGCTTGTAAGCATTTTGATCGGACAAATTATTTATTTCTTTAAATTTGATGCACGCGTTCCTTTTTAACGTTAAACTACTTTTAATTTTACCATTCCACCATTTAAGTTTAACGAACTTCGCACGGAGTGTTCCGACCGTCACGCCAATTCGGAGGCATATATATATATATATATATATATATATATATATATATATATATATATATTATATATATATATATATATATTATTTAGGGTGGTTCTTAGCTACATAAAGGCAAAAAAAATTTTTGAATTGTTTTACTCCTAACCTTTAATTTTTTTGGTATTGAGGTAAAACTTCTGCATGTGAAATATTTTTTTAATACATCAAGTTTTAGGGGTTGCACAGTGACCTTAACGTTTTGATAAATATCGCGATTCAGGATACTTTCATAATAATAAAGAGGAGAACTTCTGGTGGCCTAAAAACGCAAGCACTCGGCTCCTCCTCCCTAAAAAGGGAGTATTAGCCGCTCAAAGGCGGGGGTATCATGGTTGCCAGCCACTCATTGTTGCCCGATAAGCGTTGATTTCCTGGAATCGGGAAACCTCCTGCGATGTTCTGTCACAACTTGAAGCAGATACTGGGTTTGCTGTTCATCCTGTGTCAGGAGACGATTGTACTCTTCAATGAGTGCAACTCCACGCTCTGCATGATCATTTGTGACAGTGAGGCTGTTGACAACCTTGAGAGCCTCCATATAATCCTCTCTAGCTGACCAAGTGTCTGGATCCTGGTCTAGGAAGTCAGTGGACAGATGAAGCTTTTCAAAGAAGGATAGAGACCCTCTAGTCACAAGATCAGAGAGCTGAAGCTGCTCAATAGCTGCTGGATTGACTGTCTGTCGCCTAGGAGCATCTTCTGTTCCTTCACACTCCCTTGTTGCCCTTGCCATAAGCTTCTTTGTAGAAGAGGACACGGATGGATCAAAAAAGGGAAGGGCCACCAGCTCCTCTGACAGGTACCAGAGGTGTGATGAGAACTTGGCTAGAACAGCTTTTGATACAGCAGTGTTGACAGTGGCATAGGTAGGGAAAGCCTTCAGAAGATTTAGGTCATTGTTTGGTGCTGATGCAGACAGAGAAGCTTCAATCCATGCCTTGAGGTAGATCTTAACTGCAAAGACACATATCTGCTGAATACCATTCTTCTCCCTGTCTATCAGTTTAAACTGATGATGAAAAAGCCAGATCTTGAGCGAGCATATTACCTCGGACATCCACCTAGCACGGTGCATGGGACCAGGTGCCATAAAGTGGATGCCCAGTGGAGGAGTGACTCCCATGAAGATCAATGAGAGCTCTATGAATTCCGGGTAGTCATCACGAAGGTCCTTTTGCTCTGTCAGTGCTTTTCAGCCCAAGCCACTAGCTCTGGGTCATTGATGAGATCAGCTATCTCCTTGTCATCAATTTCTGTCAATACACTCCCACTGATCTTGAAACCTCTTAAAAGTGTGGTAAAAGCTGTCTCAGCAAGAAGCTCCAAGATATGGTGGCGGCATGCCAGATACAAAAGATCCTTCTGCAGCTCCTGTTCTATGAGAACACATGCACCTAACTTTCGCCCAGTATTAGCAGCTGTAGTGTCAAATGACAATCCTATAACCTTCTCCTTCAAACCCCATTCATTAAGAGCTGCTATTACAGCCTTGGCTTGTTCGCTGATCCTGTCCCATTTGCTAACTTGGCAACTTCCAGCATCTGGGAGACCCCCTTGCCAGTAACAGTAATTGGTAGGCGGTCAATATGTTCCTTGGTCGTCAAGTCCCTGAGAAGTTTTCCATCCCAGTGGACAATCAAAGGCACATCAGCTTGAAACTCAGCCTTCAGGGTTTCTGTGAGCAATTTTCGGTGATTCTGACGCAGGCGTTGGATGGAGGAGCGGTTGATATTGAATTCTTCAGGATTTTTACCAATTGAGCGTACTGTTTCTGTTAGAACATAAGTAGCAGCCCTGTCTGACAGCTTTGTCCTGTCAAGAGCCATAGACAGTGATGGAGATATTATGTTCTTTTTGGCTCTGAGACGTTTTGAAAGGCTGGCCCTTTCAACAGCAGACCCTTCCTCTTCATTTCCAGATTCATCTGTGCTGCTGGTGGAAGATGACTCCAATTGTACTGTGTTTGAGGATGCTGCGTCTTCCTTCTCCCATTCACTTCTCCGTTCTTCTTCCATTATCTTCCTCTTCAGAGATCGGTTCTCTTTTGCAGCTTGCTTGGCATCAATTGGTCCCATTGTTCCTCTACGGCCTGGTTCCCTTTGAGCAATTAGGAATTCTCGGTCTTCTTGATTTGTCATTATTGTGAGGGCATCAGAGGTGGCGATGTCAAACAAGTTGAACATTTCTGCCTCAAAGTCATTCTCTTTCTGTATCTGTGAGGCTGATCTTCTGTTTTTCCCTTTCTTCAAACTCTGATAAACTGTGTACAGCTTCTCTACTTTAGTAATTGCATTATCTTTGCGGATCACTAGAATTCTTGCTTTCTCCCAGAATTCTGTTACACGCATGATCACTGTTGTGGCACTTTCCCTAATTGTCTTCCCCTCCTTAATGTGAAGGTGCAGAAAGAATGAAAGAACTTGTCCTTTAGAAGGAAGTTTTGTTCCTTCAATCCCATCATCTGGTTTGCAAAGGTAATTCTTAGAACGAGTTGTCATGATCAATCACTGATAGGTATCAATTATTCTGAAAAAAATACATGAAATTGATTAGAATTTAATAAAAAAAATTACAGTAAATAATAACTAAATGAAATTCTAATTGAATAAATAAATAGATTAATCAATCAATGTAAGATCTGGAGTATAATTGATTTCTTCTTCCTACTGTTAATATGGTCAGAGTTCAATTAATTGTTGGTGGCTTTATGTGGCAGAGAACAGGTTTGTGTATGACTCATTGTCTCCCACTGGTCTGCATACACCAGAGTACAGCTGTACTGTACACAATTAACTTAAAAACAACTTCAAACTGTGCAGTACACAGCAAGGTCAACTGGAATGGTCAATCACAAGTATAGCAGTGGAGAATAAATAATTAATCAACTCCAAACATTTATGCGAGCCACATATGTGAAATTACAAACTCCGTGTGCAACCCCTAAATTTAGTCCAAATGACTTAAAATTTCACCACAACGGTTTTTTCATACATACAAAACATTTTAAGGGCTAGGAGCATGACTTTTCTAGCTTTCATTTTGAAGAACCACCCTAATATATATATATATATATATATATATATATATATATATATATATATATATATATATATATATATATAAAGAATATATTCTAAAACAAATGACGCCAAAATGTACGTGAGAGCATACTTCACAATGCCTCATACCAGTTTTGTCTTACCTCCCATACTTATACTTTTTTGGTTGAATGTTTACTAAACAGTTGCTCCAAATTTTGCGAACGTCACCGTGGAATGACTAATTCAATACACGTTTATTAACACTTTGGTTAGAAGTTTCGAGCGAAACGTTTCAAACTACTAATGAATGTGTAAAAATTATACGTTTCAGCTAAAACGTTTAAACCATGTAAACTACTTATCAATGTGCATTGAATTCTACATTTTAAATCCTATATACTAAAATAGGACACACAGCGTATGCTCAAACATTTACTAAAACTTACACTCCTGTATTAAACTTGGTTTCTTTTAATTTTAGCATTAGGTGAAATTATTTTCCTTAATTTATAAGCTAAAATTTAAATTTAAATACATTTCCTGTTCCTTTCATGCATACAATCATACAAAAAACTTATTCAATACACTGAAAACATTCTTCTTTGTCTACTATTTTAATTAAAAATTATTTTCTTCCTTATTTTGTCATTTCTAGTAGGGAGAACAACATTCAGCGGGTTCCTAAGTCGTATTAACCAACAGTGTATGATTATGGGCAACATCTTGTCCGCGCTTTATAGAAGTTGGACAGCACTGCTCTAGCTGATAAAGTGATAATATAATGGCTTCTCAATTAATTGGTGATTCGGAGAGGCAACGTGTGATGGATCGCATACGAGCAATAACATTTCGGGAAGCTCATGATGCTGGAGCCACCTTTATAACACGTTCATGGGTTGCCATAAAGTTGCGAAGAAGTGAGGACTTCGTCAAAAGAAATTGGAATAAAACTTTGGATGAATGTGAAATGGATACAACCAAATCTGGCCGCCCAAATTTGCCACTCTCTCAGGAAACAAAGGACATCATTGAAAGCGGTACGGGTAAGCGGAAAAACAGCTGTGCTAAACTTTCTAGAGAGATCGAAGTGTTGAGAGGAAAGATCGTTAGTGGTGAGATCATTCGACTGTACCGTCATAGGCAAGGTTTAAAGCCTTGGCATGAACTTCCAAAGCCAAGAAAAACTCAACTTAACATCGATGACAGACTGTGGTTTGCCCATTATCTTGAAGATTGGGATGTGGATGATTTCATGCATTTAGCTGTCTCCGATGAATTTTTTGTTTACGTAACACGTCGGCCTATCTACCAAAATGATCGAGTGTGGGCCACAACACCAGATGAAATCGATGACAATGAACATTATCGCGAATTATTAAAGAGTCCAGACTGTGTTGGTGTGTTTGTTTTCTTCATTGCAAAGAAGCTCATGTGGGTGCGGAAGCCAAATGGTCAGAGTTGGGATGGACAGTATTTTCGTAATATTATTCTATCCCAGCATGTCATTCCTTTTCTAAAAAACCCAAACAATGTTATGGATGTCGATCAGGTCACACTTCTGCACGATAAGGCCTCCTGCTTTAAGGCATTAGCCACTCAACAGTTGTTGCGGAACCATGAGATCGATGTCTTTGGAAATGAAGAATGGCCAGGAAATTCTCCTGACCTGAACGTCTGTGAACACATTGGATCAATTATAAAGGACAAGGTTGAATGTCTCTTGTTTCAAGAACCTGCAGCAAATCGATTTTCGAAGGATACAATGACGCAACACATTGAAACTGTTTTAGCAAATTTGAGTAACGATCAAGATCTATTCACGTCACTTTTGGCAAGCTACCCAAAGCGAATTCAGGCTGTCTTGGAAGCCAATGGCGGGAACACCAAGTTTTAATTGTTTCTCATTAAATGCAGGATTAAATTCTCTTTTGTAAGGTATGTTTAGTTTTACTGTACCTCTAATGGTTTAGGCCATGGGCGGGGGGGCTAACGTTTATTGGAGCCCCAGAAACAAATTCTTATTGAATTTTAAAACAATATAATCAACTTGAAACAGAATTTTGAAGCTCAACAATTTTTTCTTTTCAATACAGTTTTAACGAACAAACATTATTTAAAGATTAGTTAAAGCATTCGTTGATTACAAAGGACGATGTAGCTTCGATAATTTGGGAGAATTGAGTATAATGAGAGAGAATAGAGATTTAAATGGTCGTGTCCTCGTGCAAAAACCGAAAACGCAGGGTTTTTTTTCTGTTATAACAGCGTCAGGTCCATTGTAGGTAAAATAATATCCATATCCATTATAGGTAAAATAAGTATCCATCAAACGGATCACATGAACTGGTTACAATATTTTAGTATTGCCACTTTGCTGTTTGAACATCAAATATATTTAATGATTTCCAAAACGTTTCAATAAGTATAGAAGACAATAGAGTAAACTTATAAAAGGCAATATATCGGACGCCTATATATTTTTTGTCAACACGAAATATAGAGGATGAAGAAGTAGATAAAAGAGAAAAAAATTAATGGTAATATGATTGGATAAATTTTGCCTTTAATGGTAGAAATTTTCACATGACTCTCTTTTTGATTATTTGATCAAAGGTTGTTGAAACATAATGACACGAACGCTGAATCTAACGTATAATTTGGTTTTCTAGTATGTATGTTGGCTCTCACGGCGTCCGATTGATTCCGCTTCGGGAAGTAGAGTTCGTTGAAGTGCGGGGATCGCTTCCCGCCGTCTCCTCTGTCTGATTAAGAAGCGCCTCTCGTTCAACGCGGTTGAGGTAGAGGGGAGTGTCGAGCAAATGGCTCCCTATAATGTTCAATATCATTTTAGTAATAATAATTATTATTATTAACTATATAAAAAACTGTGATCGATTTAAATATTTTCGAGCATATTCTTATAACAAATGCCGTAATGTTAGATGAAGGATTTATCATAATGTAAAAGTGAAACGAAAAACTGAAAAACAAATGAAGTTGTATGAATTCTGTATGTTTCAAGTGAAACGTATAACCAAACTCATAATAAATGTGTATTCAATAATGCATACCAAATACGATAAAATAGGACGATAATATACTCGTACAATCCAATAATATACAGGGTGTCCCGTAAGTCTGGACCCATAGGGATTTATAATATATTTTTTTATTGTTATTATTATTTTATTATTATTATTTTGTTATTATTTTTTATTATGATTTTTATTTGTGGGGCCACTTGAAAGCCAAAGTGTACGAGGTCAAACTTCAGAACATTTTCCACCTTAAAGCACGCATTGTGGAGGCGTGTCAAGAAATTTCTGCGACTGTGATTCAGAAAGTGCTGTCGCAGTGGAGATTGCGTCTTCAACTATGTGTGCGACACAACGGCGGACACTTTGAACAGATTATGTAATAAATTTTTGGACTATTTTGTAATTTTATTATTTTTCCCTATGGGTCCAGACTTGCGGGACACCCTGTACTATACTCGAACGTCTAACGAGGTTTGGAAGGTTCAAATCTGTCTTTGGCAGACGATTGATTGAGTCATTTAGTAAAAGCCACTTACTTGAAGTTCCGTAAGCGTAAAAGAAGTCACTCACAGTAAATGACGTTTACAAATGGCATAAAACAATGACTACAAAACTGAAATTGGGAAATCAAATAACTACAAACACCTTTCACTCAAAAATTCACTAAAATATTCACTCACAAATTCTCAAAGACCAACGGGTAACAAGTAACATCCAGACTCCCTATATTTCCACAAGGCTGAATCCAACTACGGCGGAGGTGAGAGTCGAACCCGTGCCCTCGCAGCTGGAGTTCAATTTTCACCCAATCAAGCAACGGTAGCTCTCTACTACTAGTTAAATACCTGAATAATGTTTATTGGTTTCCTTTCGCTGTTCAAGAATATTTTTCAAACTATGTTGGGACTCTAGAATTTACTTTTCCTTCTAAAGTATGTCACAGGACGCTCTTATATTTTTTTTATGTAGGAAAGAGGGGCCAAGGGCAAAGGCCTGCAAAAGCGCCCCTCCCATAGAAGAAGAGGAGCGGCAAAATCAAGGTCCGGGTTTTTGAGATGCCTAGACACTCTGCGTTTCAAAGAAGGGAGGTCATAAACAGGAGGAAAGATGGAGTGAGGAAGGTTGTTCCAGAGTTCACTGGTTGAGTAGATGAAAGACTGAAAATATCGATTAACCCTTGCATTAGATAGATGGACAGAAAAAGAATGAGAAAGTGTAGAAAGTCTGGTACTGCGTGCAGTTAGAGAGTTCAGAAGAGCAATGTCCGTTATGATAGCGATAGTAAAGAGAGACTGAGGCAACATTGCGGCGAAGAGAGAGAGATTGAAGACAATCAGTAAGAAGCGGAGAATTGATGAGACGAAAAGCCTTTGATTCCACCCGGTCAAGTACGGCTGTGTGGGTTGAGGCACTCCACACATGAGAAGCATGCTCCATACAGGGGCAAACAAGACCACTGTACAGAGACAGCAACTGGGTAGGGGTGAAGAAACTGCGGAGGCGGTACAGCACACCTAACCTCTTAGAAGCTGTTTTAGAAAGAGAGTATATATGATGTTTCTAGGAAAGATCACGAGAAAAAGAAACGCCAAGAATGTTAAGAGAAGAGGAAGGATTCAGTTGTGTGTTGTTGAAGGTAAGGGGATAGTCGTGTGGAAGATTGTGACGAGTAGATAGATGGAGGAAGTGAGTTTTTGAGGCATTGAAAGCGACAAAATTTTCTCTGCCCCAGTCAGATATAGCAGAAAGATCAGAGGTCAGGTGCTCCATAGCCGTCCTACGCGAATTATGAAGTGACTGCTGTGAGAGACGCTTTGGGAAGCGGGCGGAGAAGTGAAGAGTGGAATCATCTGCATAGCAGTGAATAAGACAGGAAGTGCGAATTAAAAGATCATTAATAAATAAAAGGAAAAGAGTGGGTGACAGTACAGAACCCTGAAGAACATCACTGTTAATAGCTTTAGGAGAAGAACAGTGGCCATCTACAACCGCAGCTATAGATCGGCCAGAATGGAAATTAGAGATGAAGACACAGATAGGAGGATAGAAACCGAAGGAGGGCAGTTTCGAAATTAAAGATTTGTGCCAGACTCTATCAAAAGCTTTTGATATGTCTAGTGCAATAGCAAAAGTTTCACCGAAATCCCGAAAGGAGAATGACAAAGAGCACTGCTGTGCTCGTTACTTTATAAATGTAATGCCGTTACCGTTACTACAGTCTAAATGTAACGCCGTTATCGTTTCAGTTGTCATTTTTAAAAAGTAACGGGTACGGCACCGTTACTCGTTACCGTTACTTTTAATGAAATGTAAATATATTATATATATATATGCATAGGTATATTATAATTTATATATACATAAAATATTATATTATATAAACATTCACTTGTGCGAGTGTGTTGGTTTGTATCCACTGGTTAATGCATAGGCTATGAAGTCTGTGCATGCCTTCAATGCGTTGTTATGACTTATAAGGCATAATATTTTCAAAAAAGTGAAACAAAATTACTGCAAGATTTATTACTAGGGATTGCAACATAACAGAGGATGTAGCATACTATTGTGACACTAATTTACTAATGCTAGAATATACCAGGAAAGTTTAGTTTTGCAAAACAATAATACGAAATACTAAAGAAATGAATCAAATGAGTTATTGTGCATGGCACTGATAATTGAAATTTATTAGCTAAATATACAAACTTCAGAACTATTATTCAAAAGATCTTTATTGGCCTTTAAGAAAACAAGCTTCTCAAAAATTGCATCTAAGAGCGAGCCTCGTTTCGGACGCAGTATATCCTTCCCTACTGAAAAAAACCCGCTCAACAGCGGCACTAGATGGTATAGGAGTGTTAAGTTTAACAAACATATTTTTAAAGTTAGTGGATGGGAAGGATGCAGAGCTAACGTCCCGTGAAGGCCCAGATGAGAGGAATGACGAAACCTCTGTTGAACCTCGGTCCCTCCCTGCTGCAGGGTTCTTCGCCTTTTTACTTTGACAGTGCTGTCAGTGTAGGGGGAGAGGGTGAATGGGGGTAGGCTGCCAGCATGCTAACGGCCAACATGCACACTTCGCTCATAGCGAAGGGACAAATTTTTAACGGTTAATGAATAATGAGTGAGGATCGAAAGAAACTAATTGGGAGCTACGATAAAAAGGTAACGAGTACGATTAACGAATGTATTTCCCTAAAAAAGTAACGTCGTTACTGAAAGAGTTACTTGATTTGAAATGTAACGCCGTTACCGCTACCGTTACTAAAAAAATACCGCGTTACGTAACGGCCGTTACTTGTAACGCGTTACTGCCCAGCTCTGACAAAGAGTCAGAGAGATATGCAAGAAGATCGCCAGTAGGGCGTCCCTTGCGGAATCCATACTGACGATCTGAAACAAGATTGTGAGAAGAAAGGTGTTTAAGAATCTTCCTATTAAGGATAGATTCAAAAACTTTGGAAAGGCTAGAAATCAAAGCAATTGGACGATAGTTAGAGGGTTGAGATCGGTCACCCTTCTTTGGGACAGGCTGAATGAAAGCGAACTTCCAGCAGGAAAGAAAAGTACCAAATGAGAGACATAGGCGAAAGAGTTTGCCTAGGCAGGGTGTCAGCAAAGAAGCACAGTTCTGAAGAACAACAGGAGGAGCACCATCAGGACCATACGGCTTCCTAAGGTTGAGCCCAGACAGGGCGGAAAAAACATCTTTAGAAGATATTCTAATTTCAGACATAATAAAGTCAGAGGGGGGAGGAGATGGAGGAACAGCACTGGAATCGTCCAGGGTTGAATTGTAAGCGAAAGTATGAGCGAAGAGTTCAGCTTTGTCAGGGGAAGAGACTGCAACTGTGCCGGCGGAATGGAAAAGAGGAGGGAAAGAAGAGGAAATAAAGTTGTTGAAGAGGTTTTTAGCTAGATGCCAGAAAGAGCGAGAAGTAGAATTTTCACATTTTTGTCGGATGAAGAAATTATACCTTTAAGAATATATATATGTGTGTGTGTGTATATATATATATATATATATATATATATATATTCTAAAGGTATATTTAAGAGAGAGAGAGAGAGAGAGAGAGAGAGAGAAATAGTTGCATTATTTTACCTCGCATGTTGCTTACTCATTTTGGCGACCTTTCCAAATTAGATCAATTTCGAAATTTGGATCTGATATTTGGCCCTTAAATTGGCATTAGCGCTGTGCTCTCTCCTTTGCAGCCTGCACAATGAAAAGAGCGCTGCTAGTCATTTCCATACCCGTACACAATATCCATTATAATAAGTATACCCATACAACCACAAACTAATATATATATATATATATATATATATATATATATATATATATATATATATAAGGGCAAGTCAAAAAGTGTCTGCAATTTGTCTGTCCTTTTTTTTCAGAACTGTCTACAGTCTACACTGTTGACCGTTGGCGGCGCTGCAGTCACGGAGCGTACAGATAGCTGTTTCGTTGGATTGAGACGTTGACACTCCTTTGTTCAGTTGTAATCGCGCTGTAAACATGGCCGCACCACTTACGACTTGCACCGAAGAAGAGCAGCGTGCTGTTGTTCATTTTTTGTGGGTTGAGTGCGTAAAAGGAGTTGAAATTCATGTACAGTGTGATGATCAAGTTTTGGAACAGCGGAGCATGTACGAATGGATCGGAATGTTAAAAATTGGCCGAACAAATGTCGCCGCTGTGGACGGCCGCCTTGAATGTCCTGCGTCGGCGACACTTGTTCAGCTATTTTTGAACATTTTGATCCATTCGTATACGCTCCGCTGTCCCAAAACTTGATCACCATACTGTACAGATAATCTTTTGTGAATTACAGCCTCTTTTAAGCCCTCAGCCCACAAAAAACGAACGCCAGCACGCTACTCTTCTTTGGTGCAAGTCGAAAGTGGTGCGGCCATGTTTACAGCGCGATTACAACTGAACAACGGAGTGTCAACGTCTCAATCCCACGAAGCAGCAATCTGTACGCTCAGTGACGGTAGCGTCGCTAACGGTCAGCAGTGTAGATAGTTCTGAAAAAAAAAAGACAGACAAATTGCGGATACTTTTTGACTTACCCTCGTGTGTGTATATATATGAGATGAATTTCACACTTAAACACGTGAAAAGAATGAATGATGCCAACCTACAAGGAAAGAGAAAAATGGTTCCAATGCCTTCCGTGTATTCAACAGTTTCCCCGACGAGGTATACTGTAGAATACACGAAAGACCTTGTAATAACTTTTTTCTTTTTCCTTGGGTGGGTTTGCATTATATATATATATATATATATATATATATATATATACGATAGCCATGCAAGATAGGATTAAATAATAAAATGCATTGAGCAGGTTAAAAAACTGTTTTAATAGTAACTAACCTTTTTTTACAGGTTCGAAGTTCAAAATGCCTCAATTAAGTTTACAACAAAGAATTTTTGATATACTCCTCAAATTTTAAATTTAACTTTGGCATTTTCAACCTTGTAAAAAAGAAAGGGATTATTTAGTAAGAAATTTTGACTTGTGGCTGCTCGCTACATTTTATTACTGAATCCTATTCGTATGGTTATCCTTAGTGTCGATCTGAAATCGAAAACATTTATGTACCGGACCCTATATATATATATATACAGTGGTGGGCACGCGCAACGATTTTTGTAGCGCCGCAGCCGCAACCGCAACTCTGCTGAAATAGTTGCGCCGCACGCGCAAGCGCAACCCTTTTCAAAAAGTTGCGCCGCAAGCGCAAGCGCAAGCGCAACCAAAAATGTTGCGCCGCAAGTTGCGCCGCAACTTTTTCCGGCGCAACTGCCCACCTTTGTGACAGTGTGTATATATATATATATTAGTGATGTAGCGGATGTCATTTTTTTCACATCCGCGGATGCGGATGCGGATGAGGATGTTTGATTTCAACATCCGCGGATGCGGATGCGGATGTCTACATTTTCGTTATTTTTTAGGATATATTCGAGATTTGTTGTGTTTAACGTATATAATAAGTTATTATATAGAGAGAGCTGTAGCTATAATGTAGTATATATAATTGATTAATTGTACAATAATTGCTGTACTTTTCTCTGAACATATAAAATAATATCAAGCATCTAACTAATATAGAAATCAATTAGTGAATTCGTCTGCAAATAAATTCGTTATATTTTGTTGAGTTTCAGGCACAATTAGAAAACATAATTGTGTTACCAGGATGCGGGACGTGAACCCAACTCAAATGCACCCCACCGTCCTCTTTCCCCAACCTCCACCCTTATAGAAAGAGATCTTTAATTAGCTTGATAACTATTTATATTAAGTTTAAAGTTTATTAGGCATATTTATAAATGAGTAATTAAAATAAAGTAAACTAAGATGTTCATCGTTTAATGTTCAAACTTAATTATAGGAAGGTTATGCTTAAGGAACATTAATTTTTCTGCCTTTTCTGCTGCCAGTCTGTTTCTCTTTTCATCATATATTAATCCAGCACTGCTAAATAATCTCTCGCTTGGTACGTTTGTTGGAGGACAGGCTAAATGTTTCCTTGCAAGTTTACTCAAGTATGGATAGATATTCTGCGTATTTTTCCACCAACTAATAGGATTGTCACATGCAACCAGGCGTTTTTCTTGGTGATAGCTCTCGATCATTTTTACTACATCTTTTGACATCGCGTAGGTCTCGTCATTGCTGCTTGACTCAAGAAACTGAGAGACAGATTCTGTGATAGATTTGCTTGTTGAAGGTGTTGGTTCTGTCACTGAAACTTTTATTCTTTTGGTGGGTGGCGAAGCGACAGATTCAAGAGATTGAAACTCTTCAACTACTTTGCCAAGTGATGATTTAACTCGTTCTAATGTACTAGGTGAAAATAACTTAGCTTTGTAACGTGGATCTAAGTAGGTTGCAAGAGAGTAACTTCATACAAGAACAGCCTCTCGTCTTGTCGCTTGCATCACTTTTGCGCACAATGAACTAGTTCTATTAATATAGTAGAATTTGATAATTTCCGCTTATTAATGACGTTTTATCTCAACGGTCCACATCCGCACGACATCCGCAGTCCAAAGTGCGGATGCGGGTGCGGATGCGGATGCGAGAAAATGTGCGGATGTTCCGCGGATGCGGATGCGGATGTGACCTACATCACTAATATATATATATATATATATACACACACACACACACACACACGAGTTACTTTTCAGATACTCTGTCTTAATTATATATGTAGGGGATGATATCTGTCTATCTGTCTGTCTGTTCTATATTCGTTTATATACGGTTAAACGGCTAGGGTAATCTTCACCAAATTTGGTATACACATTAAAGGGAAACCAGAGAAGATTATAGATCTCAGTAACACACCTACCCCTCCCAGGCCCCCACCCCTCAAGGTGGGCTTTTGGTGCGGAAGGTGCACGGGCGATCTAGTATATATATATATATATATATATATATATATATATATATATATATATACAATAGGCTCCATTTATATCTAGAAACTGAAACCAAACCAAATGGGCCCCCCATCCTCTCAATATATTGTAAGTGAGGTTATTTCTATAGTTTTTAAGTATAGCTTTTCATAACTTCTTTTACGTTTGTTATTAATTATTTTTTTAGGTTTTTAATTTATAATTAAGTTTGTTTTTAATCTTAACTTTCATTTATGTGTTGATACTGATGAGGGAATATTTTCTCGAAACGTCTATCATTAAATTAGGATTTTAAACATCGTCTTGGCCATTACCTATATATATACAGTATATATATATATATATATATATATATATATATATATATACAGTATATATATATAGTGGTGGACCGGATGTCAGTTTTTCAACATCTGCGGATGCGGATCTTTAATTTCAATATCCGCGGATGCGGATGCGGATATTTAGTTAATCTATCAATATAATATAGAATTATGAATATATGACATAATTTTTCAAATTTCTTGATATTACTCTCATGGCAGGCAATGCATAAGAATTAAAATTAATATTAATATTTTCATTATGATAAAAATAATAACTTTCTCAAGAGTTTCAGCCACAGAAAATTCAATGAAACAAGTTTCATTCAATTTTCTGTGTTACCAGGTACTGTATTTATATTTTGAGGTTTATATATTTGTTTGTTCATTAATAATTAATACTTCACATGAAATGTGCATGACTGGGCCTTATAAGCTACTTTATAAGCTAATTTAATTGTAAATTGCATAATTTATAAGAGGTAATATCCGCATAACATCTGCAGTCAGAAGTGCGGATGCGGATGTTAAAAATGATGCGGATATCCGGTCCACCACTAATATATATATAATGCAAACCCACACGTGTTTAATTGTGAAATTCATCGCATATATATATATATATATACAGGGTCCGCAAAAAAAAAAGGAGCATGACGAAAATGTTTACTGTACATTTATTTTTACACATAATGACAAATAACTTATTTTAGGCAAATAAGCAACAAATAAACTAAGTTAGTACCAAATTTCATGTCAATACGTCAAAAATTAAAGAAAATATAAACGTTTTACTACAACATGTCATATAATTTTACAATTTCCAAAGAAAACGAAATTATAAGACTAAAAAAATTGTTCGATATGTTTGCCAGAAACCTCTACAACCCTTCGTAATCGGGGCCTAAATTGATCTATAGCTTTATCTACTTGATCTTGGGTAATTTCTTCCCATTTTTGTACGATAACTTCTTTCAAATGTTCGACATTTCGGATCTTATGCTTGTACACTTTCTCAGCCAACATTTCCCATATTCCGTAGTCTACGGGATTCAAATCTGGACTATTAGGGGGCCAATCTTTTGGGTAAAGCAATTCAGGAACATTATTTTCTAAAAATTCAATAGTTGACTTAGCGGTATGCGCCCGAGCGCCATCCTGTTGGAATAAGAAGTAACCATTATTCGCCAATCGTCTCATTTCGGGCAGCATTTGTTCCAACAAAGTTTCAGTGTAATAGCGGGCGTCTACTTTGATGTTTGGCTCTACGAAAAAAACAGATGTCTTGCCTAGTTTAGACACACCGACCCATACCATTACGCTGCCAGAAAAATGATTACGGGTAGCATAAAGTCTATCATCTGGTATTTCATTTTTACGATTAACTCTTGAATACACTCTGTCATTTTGGGAATTTCGCGGTGGTTCTACCGTAAACTTCTTTTCGTCAGTAAAAAAGCCGAGGTTTACTTTTTCGGGAGTGATATTTCTTATCATGCGTTCAGAACAAACAACTCTTTTCTGTTCGTTAATTTCAGTTAATTTCTGCCCGTGTATCCGTTTATAAGGTTTTAGTTCAAGGTCGTTTTTAATAATGTTTCTGACGCTACTTTCGGATATGCTCAACTCATTAGCAATTCTGGACGGTGTCACGTGAGTCCCTGGTCTGCCTTCTTGACTACAAATCCTTAGTTCCACATCTCTGATGTTTTCTTCGGTTCGAACTAATCTTGGCCTCCCGCTTCCTTGTTTCCTTTCAGTACTTTCAGTTTCGTCGATTTTTCTTAACAGCTTGTCCAAACCTCCTTTCGACCATGGTTTATTCGGAAACTCTTCTAATAATTTTATTGCGCCATAATTTTTATCAAGTCTATAATGTTTTATTAATATTTTATCTTCTTTAGAAAAGGGCATATTATCATTTTTATTGATTAAAATTATTTAGGCATCTGAACAAAATAATTTAAAATGAGAAAAAAATTAAATTTTTACGCGGAAATTCACTTTTTTAGTCATTGCACGTTTGTGGCCATAAAATCTTTATTTTATGACCGATTTTGATGAAATTTATTTTATACAACTCTGGGCTCTTTTATCTTTAGCTAGATATATAACATTTAAGGGTCCGGCAAAAAATGCGGGCGTGAGAGCAATTTTCGTCATGCTCCTTTTTTTTTGCGGACCCTGTATATATATGAACCAGGTACGTACAATAAAAGAGAATTCTAATACAACAGACGGCAAACATATATAAAACAATTTCAAAAATTGTGGGAGTGAAGGCAAGGAGTGCCAGGAAGTGCTAGGGAGGGCCAGAATTTCTCGTTTCCTGACACAAATTCGCGTAATTTGACATTTTATTCTGAGAAACCTTTTTTCTGAATGGATTCCAAAGTATTTTTGTTTCTCTTCCGAAATGACAATAGGGTTTTAACCTTTAATCTTCACCAAATTATATACACGTTATAACTTAAAATAGCTACGTATGTACGTGTGTGTGTGTGTGTGTGTGTGTGTAAAAGCCCATGCAATATTTTTATTTTGTACGGTTCTTAAACAAATCTGAAATAAATAATGTTCCCAATGAAATTCATTGGTTTCTTCTCCGTTTTATGTGAACAAAATTGCAACTCTGAGACAACAGGTTTATGGAAATTACCTGCTATTTTCTTTTGAATGGAGACCATATATATATATATATATATATATATATATATATATACACTGTAGTGTAGGATCCGAACCCAAGTTATATCTGCAGGAGGATTGCGCAGGAAAAGGGGAGATCTTAACATTATTATTTCAGGATTTAAAAACTAACATTTACAACTTTGTGTGTCCCAAGTTGGGTATGATTGGATATGATGGATGAGATTTGTTATTTTATGGCTCAATAAACAACATTTAGGCCATATCAGTCTCTCTCTCTCTCTCTCTCTCTCTCTCTCTCTCTCTCTCTCTCTCTCTCTCTCTCTATATATATATATATATATATATATATATATATATATATATATATGTATATATATTTCTAGTTACGTATGAAACACTATTTCCTGCTTGTGTAATTCAGTTACAAAAGTTAAATATAGTTTTAACGGAATCTTCATCCGTTCACAATACAAAATTCCCTCCCGAAACAGGAAATCCTTCGCAGAATTTATAAACAGAAGCGACCAAGTTTATATTTCAGTATATATATATATATATATATATATATATATATATATATACATACAGTATATATATATATTTTTTTTTAATTTTTTTTCTTTTCAAGAACATTTACAACGAAACGCGAAAGACATTATAAAAAACTTGAAATATATATATATGATACACACAGACCGTGCATGGAACAAGGAACTCTTCTGGGATAATTAAATCCACTATTTCAAGTTTTTTATAACGTCCTTCGCGTTTCGTTGTAAATATTCTTGAAAATACTGTTTTTCATACAGCCATTAAAAAGACGTAAATTAAATCAGTGTTAAAAAATGAGAGCGAAATTGCTTGGAAATATATTTCATATTCAGATGTCCATTTGCTTAGTGCCATTTCTGGCACTTTAAACAATGAATATGTAACAAAGCAAGCTTACGGCCACTCAGTGTATATATATATATATATACTGTGTGTATGTATATATATATATATATATATATATATATATGTAAAGAACGACACTTGTGTAGAAGAGCGTTCCGCACAAGATGAGGAGGGAGAACGAACAAATGAAAAATGAGGTACCACCCGGGAATCGAACCCGGGTTCATCCGATTGCTAGTCAGATATGCTATCCACTCCACCATGGACCTCGATCAATCAGAAGTCGTAGTTCTCCTACATACGAGCAGAAACCAATGCCCTGAGGGGGCACCTCCGCATGCTGTACATATATACATTTTAACTGCAAACAACACACAGTATAATTAATGTAAAGAACGACGCTTGTGTAGAAGAGCGTTCCGCACAAGATGAGGAGGGAGAACGAATAAATGAAAAATGAGGTACCACCCGGGAATCGAACCCGGGTTCGTTCTCCCTCCTCATCTTGTGCGGAACGCTCTTCTACACAAGCGTCGTTCTTTACATTAATTATACTGTGTGTTGTTTGCAGTTAAAATGTATATATATATATATATATAATATATATATGAGATGAATTTCACAATTAAGTACATGAAATGAATGAATGATGCAAACCCTGACGAGGTGTACTTCTGAGTACACAAAGACCTTGGAATCATTTGCATCATATATATATATACAGGGTGTCCCATAATTCCGGCATCATAGGAAAAATTCATATTTTTCTATTTCTACAAACCATAATTCATATTTTTCTCTTTCTACAGGCCATAATGTCTGTGAGCAAGGAAGAACGAATCCAGATAATTCTACTCATAGGAAATCGGAGTCAAAGAGAGGCCGCTGCTGAATTTAACAGACTGCATCCAGACACACAACTCTGTGTTATTGGCTCGCGGTCTGGATGCAGTCTGTTAAAGTCAGCAGCGGCCTCTCTTTGACTCCGATTTCCTGTGAGTAGAATTATCTGGATTCGTCCTTCCTTGCTCACAGACATTATGGCCTGTAGAAAGAGAAAAATATGAATTATGGTTTGTAGAATTAGAAAAATATGAATTTCTCCTATGATGCCGGACTTATGGGACACCCTGTATATATATATAGTATATATATATATATAATTATATATATATATATATATATATTATGGGATGAATTTCACAATTAAACATGTGAAATGAACCTTTGTGTGCGTATGCATTATATATATATATATATATAATATTATATTAATATATATATATATATATATATATATAACGGGTGTGCCATAAAAAAAGGGTACATTTTAAAAAGGCTATAAAATCAAGATTTCTCATTTAATTTTAATAAAACTTCTACACAATAAAACATGTATTTATCTATATGCAAACACGTTTTCAGAATAAAAAATCAAATAATTCAAATTCTATCAACATTTAACGAAAGAGTATGATTTTTCTACTTAACATGCACAAATTATTAAACCTTTTCAATATTTTTTATAAAAATAATTTTTAACGTAAAATTTACCTGAAATTATTAAAAAAGTTATTCGAAATGCTTTCCTTCCATTTCAATAACTTTTTTTTATTCTTGGCTGGAATTCATCTATGGCTCGATTTACTTGTTCCTGTGGAAGCTCTTCCCATTTTTGAATGATGATCTCGCGTAAATGAGCGACATCTTTTATCCTAGTCCCGTAGACTCGATTTGCTAAGTTCTCCCATATTCCGGCCAAGAATAAAAAAAGTTATTGAAATGGAAGGAGAGCATTTCGAACAATTTTTTTTAATAATTTCAGGTAAATTTTACTTTAAAAATTATTTTTATATAAAAAAAATATATTAAAAAGGTTTAATAATTTTTGCATGTAAGTAGAAAAATCATACTCTTTCGTTAAATGTTGATAGAATTTAAATTATTTGATATTTTAGTCTGAAAACTTTGCGTATAAATAAATATGCATGTTTTATTGTGTAGAAGTTTTATTAAAATTAAGTGACAAATGTTGATTTTATAGCATTTTTAAAATGTACCCTTTTTTTATGGCACACCCGTTTTATATATATATATATATATAATATATATATATATATTAATTTAATAATAATAATGACAGAAGGAAAATATATACATTTGCAGTAAATATATTTAATCAATATAATTTATAAATACATCTGAAGAATGTTTGGGTGCAAGTTGTGTAGAGCAAGCCTTGCATGGTGTTGAGAGTGTAGTTTACAAAACTATAATCAAAGTAAGGGAAAAACCTACTTACTGCCCCTGATGAGTCATGCATTCAGACCTGCACGTATATATATAATATATATATATATATATACACACACACACTGTATATTCCCTGGTGGGTGAAAATTTGCAGATGATGTACGTTCAAGGAGCTTAAGTGACGTTGCGTCTTTTCAGTAGTTGGATGGGTGACTGTTTTCTGCGTCCAGATACTCTAATGACCCGTAGATGGCTCGAACCCCCACGTTAAACTGTAACTCCCCTCTATCAGATGATCCTGGATGCCAGTACGGAGGGTAAGGGGTGCAGCTGATAAGAACGATGAATAAATAAAAGCATTCGTATATTCAGCGTAAAACTGTGCCAAAAGAAGTGTCATGTTTTATCGTTTTAATTCTGCGAGTGCCAAGCTTTATATAGGGTCAACATTCACTCCATATGGAAACATACGATATAACCCTACCGATAA
This sequence comes from Bathynomus jamesi, assembly GCA_023014485.1. NCBI lineage: Eukaryota > Metazoa > Arthropoda > Malacostraca > Isopoda > Cirolanidae > Bathynomus > Bathynomus jamesi. The sequence goes on along the minus strand of JAJOZX010000017.1, from coordinate 983,921 downwards.
AAGCGTTTGTGATATGCCGAAACGTTGTGCTTTTATCTGATGACAAGAACATTTTTTAAAGTCTCTCTCTCTCTCTCTCTCTCTCCTCTCTCTCTCTCTCTCTCTCTATTTTGAACGAGCCAATCTCTTCCCCTCACTTTCCCCTCTCGAATTCTTTCAATATACAAACTCTTTTCGTTTATAGTTTGCCATAGAAATTATAAACAAGAATTAATCTTTGATGTTAATTTGGGACGGGAAAGGAGTCCCTTCTTGACCCCAACCACGAAAGATTCTCGGAATGTTTATAACAGGGCGAGAAGCTTTCAAAAGAACAACTCATTTTACATTTAAAAAAATACATATAAGGCAAAGTATATATATTAAATGCAATTTTAATTACTTTGTCAATCCCCATATATAATATATAGATATATATATATATATAATCATATCTGACCGGCAATCGGAAGATCCCGGGTTCGATTCCCGGGTGGTTACCTCATTTTTTAATTTGTTCGTTCTCCCTCCTCATCTTGCGCGGAGCGTTCTTCTATACAAGCGTCGTTTTTTACATTAATTATACTGTGTGTTGTTTGCAGTTGAAATGTATATATGTGCGGCATGCGGAAGGTGCCCCCTCAGGGCATTGGTTTCTGCGCGTATGTAGGAGAATTACGACTTCTGATTGAGTGAGGCCCATTGTTGTATATATATATATATAATATTATATATATTATATATATAATATATTATATATTAAAATACCTGATTACAGAAATGTTATGTCCAGCTGAAATTTTAAATATCAAAATATAAAATGTCTGTAATTTCATTCAATCCATTTTAATTATTTAACAAAATAAATTCGTTAATTTAATACTAACATATTAACCGAGATAAATAATAATAAATTAAAATTTAACTTGTTAATAAACTATACTCAAATTAAAATTATACTTCTCGTTTATACCCCTATACCCCTTATGGTATGAAAAGGATGTGATTATATAAACAGTGACTGAAAAATCGATGGTCGTTGCATACACAGTGTACAATATAAATATATACAGTGATTCTGTATATTGCAGAGGTGTCAAAGCTTTTGGAGACGAATAACGAAAGTAAACGCGTTCCATTTTTTTTAAGTTAAATATTATCATCTGGTTTATTTGTTATAAAAAAGGACCATGCGTAAAAGTATCAGTGCTTTATGATAGTTCCGAAAATGGCCGCCAAATCCATTTGAAACGTCAGTTACAAAAGTGAAACGTTCAACGGGAAGTGAATGTGATGTTTACATTATTTACCGGAAACGTGAATTTAATTTTAAATTAATGTTTCGAAACATGATCGGGGAACCGTAAAAAAAAAAAATTCCCAAAAGCCTTGCCATGCCTTCTTCAATAAGGGGAGTTGAAGCGGATGTAGATGAAATTAAACTCAAAGATTCTTTCGCTGAGAATACGTCACGGAGAACGAATTCTTTCGCGAGGGCTCTTAAAAAACGAATTTCTTTAACGCGACTTTCGAGACTGCCACCGCTAGAGAAAGATAAACCCCCTGACAATGTACCCCCCGCCAAACTGGAAAGGTATCCCACTTTCACTATCGAAGACTGGGAGGCGAGCGGGAACATTTCGAAATCGAGTATCGCCGATTATTACTATCTCTCTTCCGATTTTGATTCGAAGCAAGAACTACAGAAAGGGGACATTAAAAACGATTTCGAGATTGATAACGATATCGGTGCCGATACGGAGATCGAAATGGATAATAAATCGGATCATGACGACGTTATGTCCGATTCATCTGATCGGCAATATCGGCTTAGCGTCGATTCATCGATGGTGCAGAGTGGAAGGGCGAAGTTTTACAAACGACTCTCCATTTGTGATTTGAAGGTAAGCTATCGAAATGTTCATTTTGTATAATTAACCTGCTGTAAACTTAACCCCCAAAATAATGGTTGTTTACACGTTAGGGCCAATGAGTGAAACCTGCCATTTCACTTAATACGCATTACTAACCTAACCTAACCAACCAAGATAGATTAGTAACGCGTAATTACGTGAAATAACTGGTTTCACACACACTGGCTATAACATACATACTTTTACAGGCATTTTATGAACGTTCAGTAAAGGTATCACTGTATAACGTTCTTTATAACTGTATAACGTTCTTTCATTGCGGAGCTTATTAACTTTGCAAACTCTTTTATGGATTGTATCATCAAACACAGTGTCAAAATCCGTTAATATATAATGAATAATTCAAGCTAACGAGATACGTTAACTTTTAATCTAAATTAGTAAATAATGATGTTAAATTATAAGTTAACCGATAATATTATATTCACGCAATGTTGCTAAGAAATATGAATAATATATTAACTCACAGTGTGTTCCATAAGTCAGTGTAGGATTTTCATTTAATTGCTACATTTAGTTCTACAATGACTGGTGGGTCACCCTGTAGAATAAGTTTATTAGGTGCTACTGTAGTATGCGGTCTACCTACGATTGGTTAGGTTTAATCATGATATTTTCGTTAAAACTAACGAAAATATCATGACTAAACCTAACCAATCGTCAAGGGCGATTGACAATGGGATGTAAACAAACAATTAGTAAACAAGATAAGAAGCTATAATTAAAAGGTAGACCGCCGAATCGTAGGTAGACCGCATACTACAGTAGCACCGATTATTAATATTATATTAATATTCAAACAATGCAGAATTATCCTACAATGACTGGTAGGTCAACCTGTAGAATAAGATTATTAATATCAATATATTAATATTCAAACAATGCAGAATTATAAAACAATGTCAATGGAGGGGTATCAATCATTCAATCATTCAGTCATGTACGAGAGAGAGAAAGAGAGAGAGAGAGAGAGAGAGAGAAGAGAGAGAGAGTTACAAGGACAAGAGGAAGTCTGAAAGACCTTTCGGTCCACTCGGGGACGTTCTTGTCATTAAACTGGTTTATTTTTAACCTATTCTAGCAGTAATAGAAAAAAGGATAGAAAAGCATAAGGCTCTCTCCTCACCCTCAGCTCCCTCCCGGTACGGAAAAAAGTTGAAAAAATACATTGACCCCTAGAAAAGTAGCCAAGGAAATTTTACAGGAAAGAGGAGAATATATAAGCTAGTTCTACAATTATGCTATGCACACAGAGATCGTTCACTAAAGATAGTACCGGTGTATAAACTAAACAATAATATACTTGTGCCGATCGCACATCAACCACTTGGTACCGTCGAAAAAGCCTCGAACATATGATCTTGATTTTATACAAAATATTTACAGTTTTATTTACAGAGGTGTCAGTCCAACAAAGCCCCCATGACCGAATTGAGGCTAACCCCAAAAGGATTAAGAGCGAGGTAAAGGTTAAACTCTCCATGTCTACACTCATGTCTGACTTGGGATTGGCGTAGCCAATGTGCATGACCTTGCATTTACCCAAGTTAAACGGCATTTGCCATTTTTCGGACACTCTCCTATCCTACATAGGTCCGCACGCAGTTGCTCGATCGCTTCGGGCGTCCCAACTTTGGCCCCATGCTTGGTGTCATCAGTGAATTTGGCGATATTACTGACGATGCCAGCGTCGATATCATTTATGTAAATCAGTGGTTCCCAAAATGGAACCCTGAGGGACCCCGCTAGTGACCGAGGCCCACCCCGAGGTAGCCCCTTTAATTACAACCCTCTGCCGCCTATTCTTCAGCCAGTTTCCAATCCAGCTACGTACTTCCCCATTGATACCCAGCGCGCGGACTTTGGCCATTAACCGGCGGTGAGGTACCTTATCAAAGGCTTTCTGAAAGTAGAGATAAAGTATATCAATCGCCCTACTCTTATCGTACTCACTCCACATGACGTGGAAAAACTCGAGCAGGTTGGTGAGACACGACCTATGCCGCTTAAACCCATGTTGGGAGTCCCCAAGCAGCTTGTAGGAATCCAAATGGTCAACGATCCTATCCGCTATTATCCCCTCTAATAATTTACCTACAACCGAAATGAGACTAATGGGACGATAGTTCCCTGGACTTTCGTGATCCCCTTTCTTAAAGATAGGGGGTCACGTTGGCTTCCCTCCTGTCACCAGGCACCTGGCCCGTCTCCAACTATTTGTTGAAGACTGTAGCCAGGTGGGGAGCCACCTGGTCGCGCACTTCCCGCAAGAATCTGGGGAGAAACTGGGGCACAATCAACAAGAGATGTCCCTCTAAAATAGAGAGAGAGAGAGAGAGAGAGAGAGAGAGAGACAACACATTAATCAGATTTTCGAATTAATGAACAGGGTAAATTTCTTCACTCACGTCTTCTTATTGGGTAATGAAAACAAACTGCTGGAGGTTTTTACGTTCTTTAAGTCTGTTGCGCGTGATTCATGAGTGCATTGCCAGATTGATTTGGGTGTGGAGAGGTGTGACGGGGGTTTATTCAAGTGACAATGAAGGCCCACTGATCGAATTGTAGATGTTACAGTAGCCACTCCTCTTTCACTGTCAGTACTTAGAGAAAGAGGAATACGGTGTCTACTTCCCTCTTCGAAGGAATATAGCAACATTGTAACATTTACTTAAAAGCCGCCTTTAAGTGAGATCTCCCGAATACATGGTTAAGTAGGTCCCGCATCAGTATTAAGCAAATTCATCGTAGTATCATTATATTAATTAAACCTTAAAAGCTCCGGTGTAACTAAATAGAGTCTAACTGATATATGACGTATACGCCGAACGCCATTATAGCGTCGAATGGATTAAAGGGTACAGTGCAAATATCCAAATTAGACAATAAATATTCTCTTTAAAATCTTAATAAGAAACTCTACTTTAGAAGAGTTTCTGGATAAGTGGAAATACTGTATCGTAATTCTGACTTATTATTCAATTAAATTTCTTTACAGCTCATCATGAAAGCTCATCTTTTCTAATGGGCGCAGAATTTGGCTTCATTAAACGGTGATTCCATTCATCCTCTCTAACGAACAAAGTTACTTTTGCCCATTTTGTAAATTTGAACTCACGACGATGCGAATGAGCTCCCTTTTTCGTGCTTAAGATAAATAAGGCCAGTGACCAAGGGCAAAATACGCTCGAAATAAAATTTTGTCTGTCGGACCACGCCTCTATTTGTCATGCAAAGACTAAGAACTGCCAGAAATACATCTCTCTCTCTCTCTCTCTCTTCTCTCTCTCTCTCTCTCTCTCTATCACACACACACACACACACACACAGAAACAGTTTGGTGTCACTACTTTCTCTCAACGGCAAAAATCTGAACAAGGGCGAAAGGCATTAATATCAGTTGTCGATCACAGGCCTTAGGCATCACTAACTTAACTTTCACAAAGTGATTAAGGGTACCAGGCATTAGGAAAAATGCATAAAACTTTTAGCCAATACATGAAATGAGTGGTTTCACACAGTGACTATAACATATGTACGAGTACATGAGGGTAAGGCCACAATGAGAAATAAATTTAGTAGATCACGAGCTTTCGACCTATATTAAGGTATTCATCAGTTGCGAGTGAAGGGGATATTGAAGCAGGTCTTAACATATAAGGAGAGTGGTACCGAAGGTAAAAGAGGGAGAATTGGAAATGGGGTGGCAAAGGAGATTAAGGAAGACCGAAAACAGAAAATTTTATGTAAATTTGAAAGAAAAATATAAATATACAAAAATACAAATGGAAACAGAAGTAATAATAATAATAATAATAATAATAATAATAATATATGCAGAGGGTCGAACATAAATCGACACTGAACAGCTGCTTGAAGCCATCAAAACTAAATAATGTACAATAGACACTCAGTTAGACAGTGACAGGACGCTCCTTAAGCAGTTTGCTTTATAAGATTTAACGATTGGAAGTTAATATAATATTTTAAAAATCTTTACGTGGGATAAAAGCCACGTGATTAATTGAATTTCAGAAGATGTTCACTAAGAGGGATTTTAGTTATTGCGCGGGAGTCGAGATCAGAAGATTGATGGAGTAGTGAGACAGAATTTCAGTGGATTGAATGGTTGAAGGCACTTACATGTTTGAACAGTTTATTGGTTTCGTTTCCACTTTTAATTGCGTACTCGTGTTCGGCTAGCCAGGTTTGGAAAGTGGGGCCAGTTTTACAATATGGATTCGGGGACGAGTTTTACGAGGAGTTGTTCTGGGTAGGAGAGGATTTGGTTTTTACTAAAGAGCCGCACACGAAATACATTTTTATATATTTTTATTCCAAGCGTCAGACGCGCACCTTACGCTTTTCTCTTTTCCATTATTCCTTAAGCCACTTTGTCACCTGCTGTCACCCGCAGTGAAACAGTCACTTCCTCTCAAATTGATCTTCTCTTTACCCTTCTCTCTTTCATTGTTTTGTTCATTATATCATCTGAACCTTCAATCATTAATTTTAATATTATCATCATCATTGTTTAAGATTGAAATACAGGTTTTAACTATTAGTAATACTTATTTACTTATTTATTTATTTATTATTATTAATTTATAACAGCTAGCTGCTTATTTTTAATAAGAGCCCAGTAAAGCCTAAAGCTTAAGGGCAAAAAAAAAAAAAAAAAAAAATAGTCGAGCTTCACAATTATTTATGTCATTGTAAAAATTGTAAATTGTAAAAAGACTACTGTATTTATTTTATTAATAAAGGTTATTCAATTCAAAATTCAATTCAATCATCATTATTATTATTTTTATATTTATCAATAATAATAATAATAAAAATAATAATAATAATAATAATAATAAATTATGATTAATATTATTATTGTTACGGTATTACTTTTATATTTTTTTATAATCCATGACTTCCTTACAATTTTCTATTTTCAGCCTTCTTTAATCTCCTTTGTCACCCTCTTTCCTAATCCTCCATCCTCTACCTTCGGTCTTCCTCTCCTTATATAATATTGACCTGCCTCTATAACTCCTCAGTCGCACCTGATGAAGACCTTAGTATACTGTAGACCGAAAGTTTGGGCTCCAATAAATCCATTTCTGATTGTGGCTTTACTCCCTTAATTCAAATTCTCGCAACTAACTGAGAATATTCACTTTATATATATATATATATATATATATATATATATATATATATATATATATATATATATACACCGTATGTATATATATATATATATATATATACCTAAACAATTTCTGTATGCGTGAAATAAACTCTAAACCATTTTTGCCTTTTTCGTCTATTGTACTGTGTCCCAGTTAATTAGACACGCAAACTTGTCACTGTTCGTTCCAGCCCAATTTCATTTATAATTTATTCATAATTTATTTATAATTATATCTTTAATTTAACTTTAGCAAACTAGACAGTGCACTTTCTCAAAATTAAATTTTGGAAGTTTGTGAAACTCTGAAAGTGTAAACTTTTTTTAATGCATTTGGGAAAAGTATATAAGTACTTAAAATATATAAAAGTATATGAATGCTAAAAGTATATATTGTTTACTTTTCAACGTAAAACCACTCTTCCTCCTACTATATATATATATATGTTTGTGTTTGTGTGTGTATATATATCCGTATACTGTATATATTATGCAGGAAGGACGGGACAAGGACAAACGCTCGCAAAAAAGACCCCCCGCCCCCCAAGCATTTTTTAACCTAGTGAGTGGGCGACATGAATGTCACCCAGTGAAGAAAATTTGTCGCCCAGTAAATGAAATTTTAGGATACTGGGCGACAAGAAATTTTCAAAATTTGTAAAAATAGAATTGTCTTGGGAGTTGTCTTGGGAGCATTGTCTTAGAAGCCATATAAATACATATAATACATGCACATATGCGACAATTAGAACTGTTTATCCTAAATGTAAATATGAAATTTACATTGAATATTTATATATAGATAATGATAGTGTTATTTCAGACCACACGGGGATGGTGGCCTAATTAGGGAACATCCGGATCCATAGTATCCTTAATCCAGGGGTGTGCTGGGACCGGTTCGGTCCGGTTCGCCCGAACCGGTTGTTAAATTTTGATTGGATCACCGAACCGTTTGTTTGTTTTTAACAAATATTTAACAGTCGGTAGAAATTTATTTATATCTAAATTTTTTTCATTTTTTCCGGATTTTATAGAAAAATATAGGTAGTATCACAAGCAGTGGTCGTTTCAATATTTATTTATTTTTTGATGAAAAATTAGTTTATTTTTAGATAATTATGTCATTAGTGAGTATAAAGAATATGTTAAATAATTTCTGCCAAAATGTTACAAAATGATGTTTGGAAAAGCTAAAATGCGTTGGCTTCCGGGGCTCCGCCCCGGACCATGCTGGGGGAACTACCGCTCACCACAGACCCCCTAGCTTAATGACTCGCGCCATTGGCGCTCGCCGATTTACACCCCTATTGTATCAGAACCGGTTGTTAAGAAATTGGCAGCACACCCCTGCCTTAATCCCCCACCCACTTCCCGATCTGCCTTTGTCGCCCAGTGGGAAAAGCTTAAAAAATGCTCCCCCCCCCCCCTGAATAGGAGACTAAGAAAGCTGAAATCAAGGTCCAAAGTTCTCAAGATGCGTGGACACTCTGCCTTTGAAAAATTGGAGGTCATAGAAAGGGGAAAATATGACTCAAGGAAAGTTATTCCACGGTTGACTGGTTGAACAGATGAAAAACTGAGAATACCGATTAACGCTTGCGTTAGAGAGTTGGACATAAAAGGAGTGAAAATGTGTCGAAAGTCTGGTACTGCGTGCTCTACTTAAAGGAAGAGGCATGCAGTTTGAGAGTTCAAAAGAGCAGTGTCCGTTATAATAGCGATAGTAAAGAGAGCGAGGCAACACTGCAGCAAAGAGAGAGGAATTGAAGACAGCCAGTAAGAGGCGGGGAACTGTGAGACGAAAAGCCTTTGATTCCACACATTCAATTAAAGCTGTGTGGGTTGAGCCACCCCACACATGAGAAACGTACTCCATACAGAGGAGGACAAGACCACTGTACAGAGACAGCAACTGAGTGGTGGGAATGAAGAACTGCGGAGTCGGTACAGCACACCTAACCTTTTAGAAGCTGTTTTAGAAAGAGAGTATATGTGATCTTTCCAGGAAAGAACACGAGGAAACGAAACACCAAGAATGTTAAGAGAAGAGAAAGGATTACGTTGTATATTGTTGAAGATAAGGGAGTAGTCGTGTGGAAGATTGTGACGAGTAGACAGATAAAGGAACTGGGTTTTCGAGGCATTGAAAACCACGAGGTTTTCTCTGCCCCAATCACAGATCGTAGAAAGTTCAGATGTCAAATGCGCCATAGCTTTTCACGCGAAACATGGAGCAAGTGTTGAAGAGGACGCTTTGTGATGCGGATGGAGAAGTGAAGGGTGGAATCATTATCAAAGGATGGGGTAGGACAGGAACTGCGACACAAAAGATCAATAATAAATAAAAGAAAGAGAAAGGGTGACATGACAGAACCCATTAATAGTCTTAGGAGAACAGTGGCAGTCTACAAACGCAGCTATAGATCGGTCGGAAAGGAAATCAGAGCTGAAGGAACAGATAGAAGGATAAAAAACGGAGAAAGGCAATTTAGAAATTAAGGATTTGTGCCAAACTCTATTGTGAATAGAGAGCTGCTTAAGAATCTTCCTATTAAGGATAGATTAAAAATCCTTTATAAAGGCAAGAAATCAAGGCAATTGGACGATAGCTGGAGGGTTGAGAGAGGGCTCCCTTCTTTCTGACAGGCTTTGTGAGAGCGAACTTCCAGCAAGAAGAAAAAGTACCAAATGAAAGGCAAAGACGAAAAAGTTTGCCTTGGGGTGTCAGCTCAGAAGGTGTGTCAGCTCAGGGGTGTCAGCTCAGGGGTGTCAGCTCAGAAGCACAGTTCTTGAGAACAACAGGAGTGACCCTATCAGGACCGTACAACTTCTTAGAGTTGAGCCCAGATAGGACAGAAAAACATCTTTGGAAGAGATTCTAATTTCAGACATAATTAAGTCGGAAAGGGGAGGAGATGGAGAAACAGCACCGGAATCGTCCATTGTTGAATTGGAGGCGAAAGTGTGAGCAAAGAGTTCAGCTTTACCAGAAGAAGAGACGGCAAATGAGACGACAGAATGGAAAAGAGGTAGCGTAGTGGTAAAGCACCGAGTTATGAATCTGAAGAGCTCGGACTTCATATTTTAGCGATTAAGGTACTTCTCTGGGTTCGCTAGGTGGGATAGTGATGGTTCGGAACCCGAGTAAAGTTGTAAGTCCCCTTAGACACATGATATTTACTTTTATGGAGGCGTTTAAACAACTCCAGACAATATAATCACCGTCACTACAATATTGCATAGAATATTTTAAAGTAAATCCGTTTCAACACTTTATTTAATCCCGTTTGAATTAAGACTCAACAAATAAACTTTCATTTGTTTATTTATCTTTTAAATTTTTTATTAAAAGTATAATATAAAAGCAACATTTATATATTTCAAATCCAATAAATTTTCTGTATTGTCACTGTGTCAACAATGAATTAATATTTAACGATATTTAACTGCGACAAAATAATGCGCGCAGTCAAGTTATCAAATTATATATATATATATATATATATGTTAAACACAGACCGTGCATGGAACAAGGAACTCTTCTGGGAAAATTAAATCCACTATAGTCCGAATAAGTAATGGTAAATGACAAATACCATAGTTTTTTCTTTTTCATGATTTTAGCCCGACGTGGGCAACGGGTCTCTCGCAAAGAGATCCCATAAATATAGCTTCCCTCACCAGCTATCTGCAAAGCAGACAGGATCCTGTCTGCTTTGCAGATAGCTGGTGAGGGAAGCTATATTTATGGGATCTCTTTGCGAGAGACCCGTTGCCCACGTCGGGCTAAAATCATGAAAAAGAAAAAACTATGGTATTTGTCATTTACCATTACTTATTCGGACTATAGTGGATTTAATTTTCCCAGAAGAGTTCCTTGTTCCATGCACGGTCTGTGTTTAACATATAATGTTCTCAGGGAACCATTCTGAGTTTGTGTATATATATATATATATATCAACGTAAAGAACGACGCTTGTATAGGAGACATTCCGCGCAAGATGAGGAGGGAGAACGAACAAATGAAAAAATGAGGTAACCACCCGGGAATCGAACCCGGGATCTTCCGATGGCCGGTCAGATATGATAACCACTACACCATGGTCCTCACTCGATCATAAGTCGTAATTCTCCTACATACGCGCAGAAACCAATGCCCCTCCTCATCTTGCGCGGAATGTCTCCTATACAAGCGTCGTTCTTTACGTTAATTATACTGCGTGCTCTTTGCAGTTGAAATGTATATAACTTATATATATATATGCGCCTCGGTGGTGTAGTGGTTAGCGTCGCTGACTACAAATCCATCTGCCCCGGGTTCGAGACCCGGTGACAGCAGCCGGCGCGCAGCAAAACCCAGCTTTTCATCCTTCCACACAATAAAGAAAGTCAATAAAGAAAGTGGTTGGTAGATAAATGGGTACCTGGGTGGCCTAGTGGTTAAGACGCTGGGCTGCTGGTGGGGCGTGGTTCGGATTCCACGTTAAACTGTAGGTCTAAGGTGGCGTGAAAAGCTTGACCTTCGTCAGAATGAACAATTCGGGCGGAAGATAACCAAAGGTTACCAAAGGTATATGGGATTGAACTCAGAATGGTTCCCTGAAGTTTTTTCATGATACACACAGACCGTGCATGGAACAAGGAACTCTTCTGGGAAAATTAAATCCACTATAGTTCGAATAAGTAATGGTAAATGACAAATACTATAGTTTTTCATTTTCATGATGTTAGCCCGACGTGGGCAACGGGTCACTCACAAAGAGACCACAATAATATAGCTTCCCTCACCAGCTTTGGTACAGGATCTAGGGGTTACAGCTACACCTAGCCTACCATATCCAGAACCTCAATATAAGCAAAAGACTCGTTGCATTCGCGTCGGATTGAATACATCAAAGAAAAAAGGGGTAACTATTGTATTTTTAGCCAAAAAACCAAAACTTAAAACTCAACTGGCAAAATTGAGCGTCCACTTTTCAAGGCATATAACATGTCAGTTTCATGATAGTGTGATAGTGTGATAGTGTTTGTCATTACCATTACTTATTCGGACTAGAGTGGATTTAATTTTCCCAGAAGAGTTCCGTGTTCCGTGCATGGACTGTGTGTATCATATATATACATATATATATATATATATACACCAAGTGTCCCTCCAAAATGTCCCTATTTCTAAATAAATGTTCAAAGCTAAGGAAAAGGAATCTAGACACAAAGACAAATGCAATAGGTACGTAAAATATAGAAGTTTATTAACCTTAATTAAACAACATTTTCAGTGTAAACATAATATTAAACCTTACACAGATGTTTCACATAATTTTTGGAAATAGCTCAGCTCGGATGTTGTTGATTACCTCATAGACTTTGGTCTTTAGGTCTTCGAGTATTTTAGGCTTGATAAAATAGATCCTGTCTTTTATGTAACCCCACAAAAAAAGTCAGATGGGTGTAAGGTCAGGTGAGTGTGAGAGCCATTCCACTCGCTCATAAAGAGATATATGATAAATTGCTCGAAAAATGCTTCCTCAAGAAGTTTCGAGTTTCACAAGCAGTGTTTGGAGGTGCTCTCTCTTGCTGAAACCACTGTGAACCTGAGGTAATGTAGTTATTTCTTTTACGGGCCGAACTAATTAGTTGTGGTAAACAGAAACCTTGTTGCATCTGACGATATGAATTTTGAGTTACCGCTATTGCTTTTCCAGTTTCATTCTCAAGGAAGTAGGGACCTACTACAGCGTACCACCAAAATGCGACCCAAATGTTGAGTTTAGTAACACTATGTGAAAGTCCTATTGGAGCGCTAGCACGACTTCTCCAGTAACGAAAGTTTGGCTTACCCCTAGGCTCCCAACCTAGGGGTAAGTTACCCCACCGGGGTAATGACAACTATTTTGTGGGGAAATAACACGCGATCCAAAAATGATAAAAAATAATACTGTGATAATGCAGAAGTTATAAAAAACAATATCTAATGATTGGGGTAAGGGATGGAGCTGGATTAGAACTTGGTTTTGGGTAACCATACAAAAAAGGTTGGGAATCACTATACATAACACTCGTCAGTGAAGTGGACAGAGCTGTGCGCGCTAACTGATAAATATAGCGCCGCTAACGCTAACGCTAATGCAAATAAATTCTAGCGCCGCTAACGCTAACAGTTTTTAAAATTAGTGGCGTTAACGCTAACGCTAATTTTGGCGCTAATTTTTATGAAATGTATAGCTAAGTACTATTTTTTAATAATAATAATACATTTGTATATATGTGTTCGCTATTTGTTATTATCCTTTATAGTGTCAAATGGGAACAAAACTATATCTTTAAAATGATTATTGAGTATTCAAGAAAATTGCGTAATTTAATATTTATAATTAAACTTATTTATTGGAAAGACATTGTCCTCCTTTACATACTCAGTTCAGGAAACTGTTTATTATTACACATTCAGCGTTCAGTATTATGCACAAAAAGCAATGTAATATAGAGAATACCATTCTAAGACTCTATTCATTTTAATTTATATTAGCGCTTAGCGGTTAGTGCCTAACATTGCCAAAAAATGTAGCGGCGCTATCTGTTCCGCTAACTATTTTGAAAAATAGCGCCGCTAATGGATTCGCTAATAATTAACTAGGGCCGCTAGGCACAGCTCTGGAAGTGGATGTGTTTCAAAAACTCAGGATCTTCTTCTAGCTTTGCTAACATCCATTTTGCGCATTCCATTCGTTTTTGTTTGTAAACATTAGTTCGTGAAACTTATAAATTAATTTTGTAGGGCAAAATGTTTAATTCGGTACAAAGTATACGATACACAGATGTTCGTGAAATACCTATTCCGACTGACAAACGTCGAATTGGCTTCTGCGGACTGCGGACAATAATTTCATAAATCAGATTTACGTGTTGTACAGTTCTTGTGGATCGTCGCCTACCGCTATTACCCTTATGTTGATTGGTTACATTTCCTTTTGTTTGAAATTTTCTAACAATTCGTGATATTGTCTTTTTATCTGATGGATCTCTGCATCCATATTTTCTGCTAAAGTTCCTCTGCGTCTGCGTCACAGAATTTGTCACGTGAAACCTTTCAAAAATCTTGGTTTTCTGTTTCAGCTACAAATGCGGCATCACTGTTTGAAGGTTCAACCATATTGTTCTGTGGAGACTTGGTCCTTAAGAAGGCTTAGTCAAGACTTAGCTTTCCTTAAGAACTGCAGCCTTACTGGGCTATAATCCATTGGTAGTGGTATCGTCTTTTGTATTATGTATTATATTATTGTATATTATGTATTACTGTATATTGTATTTGTATTACGTATTACTTTCAGTATGAAATGGTGTAAAAACGGTTTTAATATACAATATTTATTAGTTTCTAAGTAATAAAAGCGTAGAAATGTATATGCGGAATAAAAACCCAATAATAAATCCCAATAAGAAATCCCAATAATAAAATATACATCCATCATAAAATAATGGGTAAATAAACATTTTTGAGGGACTCCATATATATATATATATATCTCATGCTTTTAGTATTAAAGTGAGAAATTAGCTGATAAATCAATAATAAACTTCCATTATACATAAATATTTACTTTCTGTATCAACCAGTGATACCTTCAGCACACCATTGCATAACAACGCTACACACCGACTTGTCGATAAGTCAATTTCAGACTCGAGCAACGAAGGGGAGGAACTATACAGTCCAGAAATAAATTTCTTAACGAAATAATATAGATAAGAAAAGGTATGATCGAACCCTATACATAATTTTGGACTGCAAACCTCGCATGCTTTCACGTTTCACGTTTGAACTGCGTGCGGGTAATCATTCAACACATTACCTGATGGAGAGCCCGATAATAATTTCGGATTTAATCCACATCGTTATTCCGAACGTGGATACGTCTGAAAAGAAATAATAATAATAATAATAATAATAATAATAATAATAATAATAATAATAATAATAATAATTACGTTTTAGATGGTTTAATCTTCGTTACGGCTAAGGTCATGTGACGGAGGAGACCTACGGCTTTACGTGAGATACGAACCATGTATAAAGGTCACTACATCATCCGAACGCACAGGGCGGTCTTCCATCCAACCAGTGAAGAAACCCAACGTCGCTTAACCTCGCTAATCTGAATGGAAGCGTTGTTGCAACGCAGCCACGACGTAGCCAGGGAAGAAACAAGTTCAATTGCTCAGAAATGAGAATAAGTTCTTAATTCGGACTAAACTCATCACTGGAATAAGATTTGAATTGCGACTGATTCTTGAAGCGTAATTTAGAGTAACTTCCGTGTTCTCTCTCTCTCTTCTCTCTCTCTCTCTCTCTCTCTCTTCTCTCTCTCTCTCTCTCTCTCTCTCTCTCTCTCTCTCTCTCTCTCTCTCTCTCTCTCTTTCTCTCTCAAGCAATAAAAATAAACTTAAGTTTATTTGGGAACTTGTACCATTTGTAAGCGACTATAATTTACATAATGAAGGTAAAAACATGTGCTTTTGAGGTTGACTATATGCGCATTAACCAAAGTCAACACAAAATAAATTTTACTTAGTTTGTCTTAATTTACGTTTTATTAACAGTTATCGCGAGTTTACTGCCAAACCAGCCAATGTGGAATGTTTTCCATGAAAATCGATACGTGAGAAAGGGGCCCGCTGTGTAGCATAGTGGTAAAGCGCCGGGTTGTTAGTTGGAAGGTCCTGAGTTCGGGTTTCAGACTTTAGTGATTAAGATGCTTCTCTGCATCTACTTTGGTGGGGTAATGGTTTGGATCCCATGTAAAGGGGTAGGTCCTCTCCGTCATATGAGTGTAGATGGTACAAAAAACTTAAACCACCCCAAATTATTATTATTATTATTATTATTATTATTATTATTTTTATTATTGTTGTTGTTGTTGTTGTCAATTCGGCTTTATTAAAGCGAAAACCTCAACGAAAGTTGCCGTTATTGCGTTGACTTAAGAACTCAGTAAAAAATGTAAACAATAAAATTTTTTAATTGCAATCTTCGTTGATCTATCCAAAACTTTTGACTCAATAGAACGGTCACTTTTAACCCCACAGCTAGCTCATTATGGAGTAAGAGGCGTGTCTTTAGACTGGTTAAGTCCTATTTAAATAACGGACAGCAATATGTCAAACTAGATAAACCTGAATCAGACTTCAATTGATTACACGTGTTATGTTATAATGTTTCAGACCAACAAAGACCCTAGGATCCACTCATGGCTGGTCTACCTAACTGTGTTCGTAATTGTGTATTATGCATGTCCTCCGTGGTGGCGGAGGGGACCTACAATTTTACGTGGGTTCCGAACCACAAGGAACGTAAGAACATAAGAAATTTTTTTATAGTGGGCACACTAGGGGACACGTCGGCCCATCGAGGCGGCTCCACTATGTAAAAACTGCCTGTACATTGGCAACAACCAATTTTTACAAAACTAAATAATTATCAATTTAAAACTAATTAATTATCAATTTAAAACTAAAGATAGAATCTCTGGATCCAGAGGATCAAATCATAATAGACTACTATCCACAAATATGTTACACTCTATATCTATTTACAGAGCTGGGCACTTCCGCAAACACTTCCGCAAACCGCAAATTCCGCAATTGCGGAAGTATGTTTTTCGTTTGCGGATTTGCGTTTGCGACAAAGTCATCGCAAATTAGTGAATTTGCGTTGCGGAACTAAGACCGCAAATGCAAATCTTTCCGCAAATTTCCCAAAAGGGCCAGCCTGACCTCTGACAACTTCGAACGTCTCGTGTTCATGAAGGGGAACATGGACTTATTAAAACTGGATTTGGTTCAGTTACTGGAGGAGGACGACTGAACTTGTTGACAAAGCCAGAGGCGTACACTTGTAGAGGCTAGAGGGGTTGAGTTGTACAGTGAGTTCAAGTTGTGTACAGTCACAGTGTTAACTTAATTTAACTTGTGTAATGTAATGTGTGTACAGTTACTACAGTTACAGTATAGTCTTCTCTAACGTGTCTAAGTCTCAAAATTTATGAAATTCAAATGATTAAAGTTATTATTTAATTTATTTACTATTTACTTGCAGGAGGTGTTTTTGTTCAATATAATATATCAATATATGTAGTATTTTTATTTCTTCTACAATAGTGATTTATTGTAATAAATTATTTAGCCTTGTTTTTAATAAAAACAAGGCTAAAACATTAAACATTAAAAAGATATAAAAACTTTTTATACCTCTTTAATGTTTTGGATACTTTTTATAGTTAAAATTGCGATTGCGGAATTTGCGGTTTGCGGAAGTGTTTGCGGAAGTGCCCAGCACTGTAAAAATTGGAAATATGGTTTGCGTTTGCGGATTTGCGTTTGTGGCACCAAAAATGGCAAGCAGTTTGCGGATTTGCGGTTGCGGAAGGTAAGGTTTGAGTTTGCGGATTTGCGATTGCGGAAGTGATTTTGAGTTTGCGGTGCCCAGCTCTGTCTATTTATAACCGCCATGCAAATATATCAGATCCAAAGAATCCAATCAGTTTCATTACGGTATCCATCAATACCAGTACCTTGCCAACCAAAAATAAGTCACGGTCCATATCAATTGCCGACCAAGTCACAATTTACAACCATATACATTACAATATATATACTTAGGAGGAAAAGTGTAGGTGTGGCTGTAAAGACTGTACAGTAATGTAGAAATGTGTGTGCACCCATTTTGGGTCTCCCATTTAAAGGTGTTTGAGGGGCAAGTGAAGATCATGAATGTTTCAATACCTCACAGTACTATGGGGGGCACCGCTTGGCATAGGAATCTCTTTAAATGGGGTGTGTAAGGACAGAGAGTATCCCCTAACCCAAGATACTGCCTCCCTATATCCCACAACACTTGTAAAACTGTTTTCTTAAATTTGTTCTACATCTTGGCTTAAATAATTTCATACTATGACCTCTAGTCTGGTTATTGTGATCTTTAATGAAAAGAGAATCAAAAACTATCTTATCCACCCTTAATTTTACTACCTTAAACTATACCCAATCAATCAACATATGCGTCTAATTGATTTTTAAACATGTTTCTAGACGTGCTACTAATTACTTCTACCGGCAAACTATTCCAGCTATTTACTATTCTATGCGTAAAAAAGTTTTTGGCAACTGCTGTCTCGAACCTTCTACTTGTCAACTTACACCCGTTATTTCTAGTCCTATTATATTGAGATATTTCGAAAAAGATATCTCTATCTACGTTATCGAACCCATTCATAATTTTGAAAACCTGGATTAGATCACCCCCTTGCCTCCTAGTCTCGAGTGTAGTCAATTTTAACTCTTTAAGCCTATCCTCGTACGACTTTGACCTAAGCGACGGAATCATCTTAGTTGCTCGTCTTTGAACTCTTTCGATTTTATCTACAGGGTGGGCCGAAAGTCTGGATCCATAGGAAAATATTTATTTTAATACATAAATTACAACAAATGGTAAACACTTAAAATGAATATGAACTTTAACTCGTAAATGCGTATCCGTGATACTGTACAGTGGTTCGTACTCCAGTATAAACAACAAATTATAACAAATGCTCAAATTGGCGGCCTCTGACATCGAGACACTTAGGGATGGAATTTATGATTTTTAATAATTCTTCGAATTGACGTTCTCGAGATGCGTGTTTCATTTGATAATCTTCTTGTTGACTTTACTGGACTATTCGTTAAAGTTTCACATACCATTGCAGAGGTATTTTCATCAGTTGCAGTTTTTGGATGACCAGAACGCCGTCGATCATGTACACTTCCTGTTTCTTTGAAACGTTTAAACAACTTGCCAACAGTCGCATGTGTTACTGGATGCTTATCAGGATGATTTCTATTGAATTCGGTAGCAACTTCTCTGTGTGTAGCGCCCTGTCTTGCGTACATGAGCACAAGTTCTACCCGGTCTTCTGTTAGATTCGAAGCCATTTCTGGGCTGAAATAAAAAAAGTATTTGAGTATTTATACTGGAGTACGAACTACTGTACAGTATCACGGATATGCATTTACGAGTTAAAGTTGATATTCATTTTAAGTATTTACCATTTGTTGTAATTTATGTATTAAAATAAATATTTTCCTATGGATCCAGACTTTCGGCCCACCCTGTATATCTTTTCGCATATGCGGATTCCAAAATTGGATCGCGTACTCCAAATGGGGTCTAACTAATGATTTATAAAGAGGAACTATAATATCGCGCGATTTGTACTCAAAATTCCGAGCTATAAAACCTAACGCTTTGTTCGCTTTATTGACCGCTGCTGCACTTTGTTTCGCTACTTTTAAATCACCAGTGACTATAACTCCTAAATCTTTTTCCTGCTCTACGCTTATCAACTCTTTCCATGACATACTATACGCAAAATTACCGTATATGTAAAATTTTGCACTTATCGACGTAAATCTCATTTGCCATGTGACTGACCAATCAACGATTTTACTCAGATCATTCTGGATTTTACCTCTATCTTCGTCATTAATCGCCCTATCACCCAGCTTCGTGTCACCCGCAAACTTTGAAACTGTACTGACTAGGCCGACATCTAAATCGTTAATATATATAAGAAAAAGTAAGGGGCCCAATACAGAACTCTGAGGAACGCCACTCGCTACATTAACACAACACGACTCCGCTCCATCAACGACCACCCTCTGTTTCCTACCTCGCAACCACTCTTCTATCCAATTTATTACTACACCTCTGATTCCATGAGCCTTAGTTTTCTCAGAGTCTTTTGTGCGGTACAGTGTCAAACGCTTTTTGAAAATCTAAATACACTACATCAACCGCCCGATGACTATCGTAAACGTCAACCACGCTTTGAAAAAATTCTAAAAGATTAGCTAAGCAAGATTTGTTTCGCCTAAAACCGTGCTGCGTATTTCTAACTAAGTTTATGCACTTCTAAGTGTTCGACTATACGATCCCTAATTATTGATTTCCGTAGCTTACCTACAACAGACGTTAAACTGATTGGCCTATAATTTCCCGCCGCGCCTTTATCGCCTTTCTTAAAGATAAGTGTTACGTTTGCTAACTTGAAATTATCTGGTACGTACACCTCAGAAATAGACGCATTAAAAATCTTTGTTAGCGGCACAACAATGCTATCTTTTAAGTCTTTTAGTTGTATGGGATATATGGAATCCGGCCCCGATGATTTACGCGTTTTCATTTTATCAATATAGCGCATTACCTCCCTTCACTAACCACAATATTATCCAAAATATTACCATTATCAAAGGGTATTATGTCTATGACCGTAGGGATATTCGTTACATCTTCTATAGTAAAAACTGACGTAAAGAATTAGTTTAGCAAGGTAGCCATTTCCTTGTTTTCAGAAACTAGATCTCCGTTAACATTTTTCAACGGCCCCAAGACAGTTTTTATTGGATTTCTATTGATGACGTATTGAAAGAATCGCTTGGGGTTTTCTTTACCGTCAAGCGCTATGGAGATTTCAAATTCGCGCTTGGACCTTTTTATCACACTTTTCGCTTCATGCCTTAGAGATATGTAGTTGTTTTGTAACCACAAATTGTCTTTATCGCACTTATGTAGCCTATAAGCCCTATCTCTACTCTTTATAATGTCTCCTACTCTCGAAGTAAACCACAAGGGCTTGTTATTTACTTTCGCACGCTTAATTTTGTACGGTACACATTCCTCATTTACAGTCCTAAATACTGTTTCAAACGATTCCCACATTAGTTTTGCATTGGAGTTCCCCATTACGTTTTCCCAATTGACGTGTGACAATTTATTTCGAAATTTACAAAAGTCTGCGTGCTGGAAGTTAGGAATTTTAGTCGAGTTAGCTGGTTTCGAGTGACTTACTGAGAGGACAAACTCTACCATATTGTGATCGCTATTGCTTAACGGTTCTATTACTTGAAGATCAGTAATTAGCCTATCATCCGTAATTATTACTAAATCTAAAATACTGTCCAACCTCGTAGGTTCCCCAACCTTTTGAATAAGAAAGCTATCCTCGAGAAAATTTACTAAACGATTACCTTCCGCGTCTCCCTGCATTATATCGTAATTCACGTTGGCGCAATTAAAGCCACCCATAATTAAAGCCTGCTCACTACCTATTATTTTCTTTAGTTCACGATATAACGCTTCGTCCGTATCAGCTGTTTGATTGGGGGGCCTATATATAACCGCAACAACAAGTTTGAAATCGTTCAATTTAAGTTCTGCTATAGTCGAATCTATTGGTTCTGGAATTGTGTGCTTTACTTCTATAACGTTCGCAATATTATATTTGATATACAACATAACACCGCACCGCCTCCTAGCCTACCTATTCTGTTTTTAACAAAAAGTGTATAACCTCTAATTTGATACTCCCCTACAAAGTCACGTGTTTCAGTGCTAAGCCACGATTCATTTATACTTGTCTTTACAAGCAATTAAAGAAAAAAATTCGTTTATTTTATTTCGTAAGCTACGAGCATTTAAGGATAGAACCTTCAAATTGTTTGTAATTGCGACACCTTCGCGAGCGCAGGGGAAATTTGTGGAATTTACTCTGGGACCGTTCGAGTTACGGCAGCCTGAAAAGAAGAGACAGTATTATGAAATAGCCTTCCTAAACGCGCAGCTGCAACGTCATTAAGATGAAGTCTATCTCCGAGGAACAAGTCCCTCCTGCCATAGAAACTGTTCCAAAAATTCGCAAAATGCACTCCTTCCTGTTGGCAAAGAGACTTTAGATTATTGTTAATATAGGTCGCCTTGCTGTAGAAATCGTTACGTTGGATAAGCCGAGGAAGTATACCTGTTAAAACAATCTTATTAGTTTTTTCCTTTAATCGCTCTAGTAAGTCCCTCTACCTAGCCAGCAGTCTTCCGATCTAGAATTTAAAACGTTATTAGTACCGACATGAATAACATACGTTGTGTCCTCGGCGGTACCGTCTGTAAAATGGTCAACACTATTAGTTATATCCTCCACCCTTGCACCAGGGTAGTAGTAACGGCGCCTATGACGACGGTTTCTCCCACAGAATTCTTCGAGCTGCCCTCGAACAATGGAATCGCCAACGAGTCGTATTTCCGGTTCATCTGCATCTTCGAAACCTAAAGCAGAAAACTTATTGTTTGTTATTACTGGTAGACAAGTCTTAGGTTTTCTCAATGGGGCTCCATTACGCACTCGAACGAAGGGTTGGGAACTAGGAGAAGAGAGAGGGCTATTAGTACTATTTATATTATTAGTAGAAACTGAGGCAGGAGGGGTCGTAACTGGAGTCTCAAGGGATTCTAATTTTGCCGTCAGGAGCATCACGCTTTCTTCAAGCCTAACTCTGGCCTCCCTCTCACGTTCTAACTCGTTCCTCTGCACTTCCATGCTTGAGCACCACCTGCAAACTAACTGTTCATTATTATTAGCCATTGTAAACGCGTAAGCGGAAAATTTCCCTTCACAGCGACTGCAAGTACTTGACGGGGGTGCCATGCTCTTAATTAGTTAAAAAACAAAAACAAAAAAACGAGCGCTTGGAAATTAATAAATTACAACGTAGGTCTACCGCGTGCTTATTGCGCCGTCACCTGAGCAAACCCGCGAAAATGTTCCTGAAACGCAGAAACAGATTCTTGTAACACAAATTTATACTAAATGAATATATAATTAAGCTACCGACAAAAGATCTGTAAAAGAAAGAGTATTCGTAGTACTTATCTGTCCGCGATTCGACCGACTGTTTTCTTTTTTTCCCACGGTGTGTGACCACACTCTACCTGACCTCCCGAAGGAAGGGAAAATGAACCTTATGACTCCTCGATTTCTGATAGATTTGAAAAAAAACAAGGCAAGCCACGTGCACTATCCTTAGTTTAATCAAATAATATATTACTGAATAAAGTCAATAGATGAAATATATTCGTTAATGAATGATTAGTGACACGAAGTAATTTGGTTAAGAATGCACCAAACACTATTTTTTTTTTTTAAAGACACCTCATCGAAAACCACTTATTCAATTGATAACACTGGACACTCGATAAAACACGTCTGTTCACAAGGAAAGACTGATCACATATCACAGGGTTCGATAATGAAACCCCTAAAATTCGCTGCATTATGTGAATGATTTTTATAATTGCTACAATGCAACCAATATTCAGTATACAAATGACTTTTTAGATTTGACAACGACTTAGGTACTTTCCAGGAAAGAACAAACGTGGAGCTCATCCGTATTTATAATTGACTGAATGCACATAAGTTATTCTTAAATCTATCAACAACCTCATATGCGAATGTAACAAATATAAAACATAACACAAATTTAAATATACATGGAGAATACTACGAGTATATTGAAAATATTAGGTGTAAATTTAGATGAAAAACTAACTTTCATAGGGAACATCGAACACATTAAATACATTCTCAAAGTTCACCTCCAGAGGGTTGACAAAAGTAAATACACATCACGATTGTTGTCTTTATACTTGTTAAAAAAAGAATATAATCTGCTGAAACCAAGTTGTCAATGTAAGGTACTGTAAAAAAAAAAAATTAGTATGTAATTTACAATGCTACGAGGCAAAGGTTCATGTGAATTGACAGAGTTTACAAGAAGTCGAATTATTGGACTTGGGAAGCAACGCAAAGTCAAAGGGGAATTTCGCGAAGGTTTTGTATTTCATTATCAGCAATTAACACTCATTCTGCAGTTCAAGAATACCCAGAAAACAACAGGTGTTGTTCATCATAGCCGTCTAGGTCCATCTGAAAGAATATTTTGTGTCGTCAGAGGACGTGCAGAAATGAACCGTCGCCAAACTGCTGCTGAATTAGCTGTTGAAGGCAAGGTTAGCTCTTGGACCATCAGAAGATATCTTCTAGACATTGACTACAATTGCAGAGCAGCTAGAAGCCCATGCTCATCCCTCGCATTGCCTGTCGAAAGCAGTGGGTAAGATCGATGGTTCAACATGATTCTGCCTTTTGGAATGCCCTAATCTCGGATGAGTCTCGGTTTGCTTCATTTCCAGACACTGGTCGTGTGTAGGTATGGAGATGTCCATCCCAAGGATTTTCTCTGGGGTATCTGCAAGCTACGGTAAAACATGGGGATTTTCTGTAATGTTGTGTGATGCAGTTTGAACTAATGGACGAACAGAGCTGGTGGTGTGCATAGGAACTGTTAGTTTAATTACATATGTAAAGATCCTGGAAGATTGGCTGGTACCCATTTGTTCAAATGAAAATGTGACTCCACACCAAAATGTATTCATGGAAGATGGTGCCCCAGTTCGTACCTCGTGCTTCGCAAAGGTGGCATGGCAGCCATGGAATTAAACCTTTTCCAGTACCTTTTGCAATACCTCGAAAACAAATAGCAAAGTTCATCAGTGGAATGCCAGAGCGTGTGTCAGCTTTAGATAATACAAAGGGAAAAGCAACAATATTCTAAATATAGAGATTTAATAAATTTATTATTTATTGGCTTATCAAATGAAATTTTTCTGGAAAAACTAAACGTGTCTATTTACTTTTGTCAAAATTACCTAGTACTAACATACTAAAATTTCATGGTTCTATGTACCATATTTGCCGAGATATGAAGGATTTAAAAGGTCTCCCTTTCTTTTTGCCAACCCGACAATGCAGTAGTAATGTAAATGGAGAATTTTCAATGACAAAAAGAAATATTCAATAAATCCTTAATTTTCATTAGTTTTATTTGAAATCCGCTCACCGTATAGGAAATTTACTTAGTTGTGGGGTTTGAAAAAAATATTGAAATCTGACCATAACTTTGGATTTTACAGCCAAAATTCGAGGTCTCCCTTTTTTTGGCCCACCCTATATATATATATATATATATATATATATATATATATATATATATCCAGTAGACGCCGTTTATAGTGTCCCACTCGGTGCCAAGCCAAAAGGACACTATATCCAATGAGACACTATATCCATAGTTTGGTCTCTCGAGGGTTGCAAGGTTAAAAATAGTGAATATGTCCTGTATATCAATATATTTACAACATAAACACCTTTATTATGCAATTTCTCATTAAAATTGTTTTTACAATTCAACTGAAACATCAAAACTATGTTCATTTTACATTAAAACAAAACATTTTCCTTCCATGGCCATCTAGTAAGCCTGTAAATAACACAGCATCACAAATACAAGTGTAAATTAGAGCTGCCAAGTAGACTATACTAGCTGAAAATAGACACTATAAGCGTAATCAGAGACACTCTATCCATAGCAATTACCATGTAAAAGTAACTGTTTCCTAGTTTTTGAGACACTATAAGCGGCGAGACACAATATCCGGGGACACTAAATCCGGCGCCTACTGTATATATATATATATATATATATATATATATATACACATGGACTATAATGATGGCGACAATAAATTGAGTTGTGTCGGTCAAAGGGAATTAAACAGTATTGTTATATAATTTTAAGTATCCTTTCAAAGAGGAAAATGACATTATTGGAGGATTTTGGTGAAAATTTGACAAAATTAAATAATAGCAAAGAATTCATTAGATCGAATTAATTGAATATTTTAGTCCTAACGGTTTTTTGTGAAAAATTATAAATTATAAAAAGTAAATAATTTTCGGAGACAATTTTATGGGTTCCGTGGCAAAGCAAAACAAACTTCAGTGGATCCCGGTACTGGAATCTACAGTACTGTATATAGATTTCCTTATGGGGATTTATAGGTACTTGGGGTTTTCTGTACCTGGAATTTACTGATATATTTTTGATGAGAAGCAGAGAGGAAGGTGGGGGATCTTTTCCAAATGGACGACCCCGCGGGATTTAGCTGAAAATTTGTATACTAATAAATTTTTATATTCTAATAACGAAAATAACATTATTTTCCTGGAGAAATATGCGTAACATACAAAAAAATTGCATTTATATGCGTACTAGTTTGCATGGCGCATAACCGTTATCTAAATTATGTAGTGTTATGTAGTGGGTTTTACGAAATAAAACGCGGATAATATCCTTTATTTATTAAAATTTTTAATATTTAATAATATTTTAATAAATAAATCTTCATTTGCATACTTTTTCTCCATACGAACTCGCATAAACAGTAATTTTTGTTGTTGTTATTAATGATTATTTGTTGCCTGCTTAGACCTAGTTTAGTCTCAATATTATTATTGTAGTGTGAGCATATGATAATGCAGTGCTGTGAGCTATCTACTTGCGAGTTGCCCCCGGTCAATTGAATACTCGGTTAGGTCAATTGAATGCCAGGTTAGGTCAACTGAATGCCCGGTTAGGTCAACTGTACGCCCTTGACGATTGGTTAGGTTAAGTCATGATATTTTCGTTAGTTTTAACGAAAATATCACTACTTAACCTAACCAATCGTTAAGGGTGTACAGTTGACCTAACCGGCCACTCAATTGACCTAACCTGGCATTCAATTAATCAGGGGGCTACACTACAACCTCGTTATCCGGGCGTCATGAGCGGTGTAAACTAGATAACGGTCATGCGCCATGCAAACTAGTGCGCATATAAATGCAATTTTTTTCGTATGTTGCGCACATTTCTCTAGGAAAATAATGTCATTTTTGTTATTAGAATATAAAAATTTAATAGTATACAAATTTTCAGCTAAATCCCGTGGGGTCGTCCATTTGGAAAAGATCCTAATTATTAACTACTAGCTAAAGTGGGCCATACGGGCCTATTTAGCTGGGGCCTTCAGCCCCACTAATTGGGGGATCTGCGGCCTCATTTAATTCCGGGCAACTGCTTATACAAACAGGAAAAAGGAAATGGAGAAAAAACCTCTTGTTTCAAATAATTGTATTTCCTTATTCTAACATAAACATCAACTTTAACATACATCTAACGTCAACACCTCATTCTAATAATCATCACCAGTTTAAATAGTCTGTGGACGCTTCTAAAAAATTCCATCCACGTTTGTGAAATCGAGAAAAGTCATTCGGTCAACAAAACTATAGAAAAGAACGCAGCCAGGAAAATCTTAAGCTTCACATCCGAACCTATTGTGTCAAGATTTGTAAAGCTGCATTTAAAATCTAAGTGTCTCATGAACTTAAAGTAAATAATAAACTTTCGATGTTTTAATAATTTCTTTACAAAATTTTCGCTATGAAATTATTTGGTGTAACTTTTTTGGTTAACCAGTACCCTTCGAATTTAACATTTATAATCCCTTTTTTCATGTGAATTCTAGCTCCAACCAGGGGAAGTTAAGAGATAAACTTATTCTGAATCGTTTATAAATTAAACCTACCTATCTGCCTACTTACCTACCTACCTACCTACCTATACATACATACATACATACATACATACACATACGTACATAATGATAAACTCCCTTTCTGCCCTCCATGAGTCGTACACGACCTTCGAATACGGAACCGGATACACTCAAATCAAATGCATACACGAGTGATTGACTGATTAATTAAGGTTAATCCCTCTTGCATCCCGATAGCGAGAGCATTGACGTCGTTTCACACATAAAGTTACAAGAAGATACGCGAGGACCACCACCGGGGACAATTATTATTAAATTCAAATAAAAAAAAAGAGATAACTTAAAACATAGTGAAAAAAGAGGCGAAGCGTCGTGTCATGAAAAGTAACTCATATTTCCCGCTGTTCCCCCATTTTGTGTATCTCATCTCAGATGAAATCGAATAGAGGTTTTTTGTCCAAAGACTTTTCTTCAATAAAGTAGGGGGAATTCGCGTGCGATTAATGTACGACACGGAATCTTTCATCCGGTCAAAGTAAAATTCCTGAAGGGATTATCTCTGAAAAATATAATAACATTCGATGATGTGACACGCAGCCGAAAATGACATTTCTTTCGAACTGATTTTGTATTCGATTTCTAAATGTTTATTCAAATCGGGAAATAGCAAACACGTATCGACTTTTGACGTTTTAGAAAATGGAGCCTTTTAAACAAATAAATGAAAATAAATAAATATAGAAATGTCGTTCCAATAAATGCAAAATGCATCGTGAAAAATTTATGAACGATTTCACTGGAAAGAGGTAATCTTAAATTCGAATACTTTTATCCTTATATTTTACTTGGCTTTCAAAGAGCAAACGTGGCTTCGATATTTAACCTTTATTAATGCGTGTACGATATATATATATATATATATATATATATATATATATATATAATATATATATATATATATATATATATATATATATATGGATCAAGTAAAGATAATCCCTCCCAACAGAAAAGGAGGGACTATCTTTACTTGATCATTTTTTGGGAGGGATCATCTTTACTTGGTAAAGTTGGTAATACCGCTTTACCGCAATACCGCAATACCGCTTTAATTAAAGTCTTTGGATCAAGTAAAGTTAAGCACCCCCAACCTTTTTTAGTTAGCTTTATAAGGCTAACTAACGAAAATATCACGACCTAACCTAACCAATCGTCAAGGGCGTACAGTTGACCTAACGATTGGTTAGGTTAAGTCGTGATATTTTCGTTAGTTAGCCTTATAAAGCTAACTAAAAAAGGTTGGGGGTGCTTATCTTTACTTGATCCATTGTAATAAATGAATGTTATTAAATTTTGTTTTCAAATAAATCATTTTTTAAAAAAAGATTCTCTTAATTTTTATCCTTATGTCAGACTGCTTCACTTTACTTTACTTTCTGGGAGGGATTATCTTTACTTGATCCTATATGGATCAAGTTATATATATATATATGAAAATTATTTCACGATATGCATCAGATCTGTCAAGATGCGGTTTAAAATAAAAACATGGCTTCACCTTCAAATATCTTGCTTATCTGTCTAGACATTGCTTACAACTAAAAAATTTACCTTATCTTTAAATATTTTGCAAAATAATTTAGCCTATTGAGAATAAAAAACAAAACAGGTCAACATTAAATAATAATGATGTCATTAAAAATTATGTAAATAAAAGTGTAGAATTTCTCCAGGAATGATTCTGATTTGTCTGATCTAACTTAGAGGCTGAGCATTTACCCGTAACATTTTAGCGGTAAACTACAGTAAGAGAATATCTTTGTCTTCTCCTTCGAGCCTTGCTCTCTTCAGAGAACTTAGTCATAAATAGAGAAAAATAATTTCCCGATACGTTACAAGAAGAATCGGGGAACCTTCAAAGAATTTATTTAGTAAGCTCCACAAAATCCTCCGATCCACTACAAGAAGAAATCGGAGAGTAGTATAAGAGAAACTACTACGATTCCCTATACGTACCAGCTACTCGAGAGTAACAAATCCGTTGTTGCCACCCAACCAGAACCCCCGTCAACTTCGAACCGGCCAAGGCCATAGACCAGAGCTTTCCAAACTGTGTGTCGCGACACATCAGTGTTTTTTGTATTTTGAAAATTTTGATTCTTCTATCAACAAAATCGGCTACAAGATAAACCACCTACTGAAAAATTATCTGATATTTGATATTTGATAACAAAAATTAATTAATGTGTCGTGAAAATTTTTATGCTTAAATAGTGTTTCGCCAACGTGAAAAGTTTGGAAAGCTCTGCCATAGACGGAGGGGTTAACACACACACACACACACATATATATATATATATATATGTGTGTGTAGTCAATGAACTGGAATGATTGAAGTTATTCTTTATATAAACTGTCCTTCGTAAAAACACTTCAGTTTTCTATATGTACACTGATATTTTTATTTATTTATTCTACCAGTTACCCCACATACAGTTGCGGAGAAAAGTTCGCCGACGTCCTTATATAGCTTTGTGCCATAAATATACCATGTATGTATATGTCAAAAGCTCATTGGTGAAGTTTCCGATAGGTGATTGCTGGAAGACATATGATTGGGTGAAAAAATACATTTTTCGCCAAATCCCATCCTTCATTTTTACATATTATATGCGAAGTAATAAATATATAAACGTAGTGTTCTCGCAAGAATTATTTTACGGAGTATGGAAAGTGCATATGTGGAAAAACATATGTTACGAGTGTTTTTGAAAAATTTATTACATATACACTCCGCGGTTATAAGTGCGTATGTAAAATGTAAACGGTAATCCGCTTTTTTGAAGGTTTGTTAAAAGGGTTGGATGAAATAACTAGGATGGTTTCCAAGTGCTTTCCTCAGTAGGTAAACCTGTATAGTAACTTTAGCCCGCCCTAACATAACCGGGATTCGAACCCAGGGCCAGTGGATGCGTAGTCAGCGACGCTACGCACAGAAAACAATATTCTTTTCTGCAAATGATGAAGTTCGCTGCGTTTTACAACATTGCAGACTTTTCAGATTAATATCACGCGTAACTTAACCTAATCTTATGTAGTGTTAATAGTAGTATACCTAACCTGGGACATTATGGAAGTATAACAAATTTAAATTTTGTGGATATATACTTTGTATAGGGTCGACTTTATGCAGGGTAGACCGTATACGCGTACATCTGAGTGAAAGTAAACCTCATATATATATAATATATATATATATATATATATATATATATATATATACTGTATAACAACTTTTCTTTTGAAAATATCTAAAGCTTAGTGTGATACTTAAAATGAAAGGGGGACCGGGGAAAGGAAAAGAAAATTTCAGATGGAAACAGTAGCTCTCTCTCTCTCTCTCCTTTCATTGATATGAATTAATTGCATAAATTTCGTTTTTAAAAGAAAAAGCATTGTTAGCTAAAATAGCTAAAAGGATGAACGTCGCCGGTTTAGCACAATAAACAGATATTATATACGAGTCATTGTTTAAATTCTGAAATCATTATGTGTAGTGCTAAAGCTAAAGTTTTCTATTTAGACTGGGAAAGGGCGTACAACGTCGAGCTTGACTATGTGGGTGTCAATTATCCTTATTAATGTAAAGGAAATGCGTAGGCATATATATTCATCTATTCTGGAAGCTAAAGCAGATTTGCATTTTAATTATGCCCAAACAATCCATCATTTATAATAAATTGCGCATTATTCCATCCCTTTGAATGTATTAATGGGAGGGGAGGAGTGAGAGAGGGGGGTAGGTAAGGCGTAATGCGTTTTAAGGCATTATTTAATTTTGGAGTTTTTGAAGTATTTATTATATCTTCCATACAATTTTCTTTGGCAAACTTTTTTCGCATAAGCGTATGTACTGTATATTTTATATAGACCTTCTGGATAAATATGTTGAAGAAATGTTTCGCTTTCATATAATTATATCAGGCTAATGTTAAGTTTCGAGGACACCAGATTTCGGTGATCTGCCCATTTCATTCATCGAATCAATCAGGTTGAATCTTACGTCCGGATTAGATTACACCTGGTTAGTTGGCCATGTTAGGTTAGTTAGTTATTTCCCACGTGACTAACTTTCGTCCAATCGGGGTTCCAAAAAACTGGAGTCCCCAAACCTTAATATATACCTTATATCATTTATATTACTAACATTTACCGTACGTTAAAAGCACCGAATATACCTAATCATATTTTTAACATACGCGTAACAATTCTAAGCGTTTCACAAAAAATAAACAAACATTAAACCGTAAATATAGTACAGGACTATTTATGCGTTGAGTTTTTCCTGCCTTTACACTATTTTGTAAACCGTGGGATAATAAAAAGCTTCAAATACAGTTTAAGAACCATAAACTTGAAGCAAATGTGCCTATTAAAAAAAAAAAAACTTGTTTCCTTTATTTTTACTCTTTTAGACCTTATTTTCAATTTAATTTTAACTCTTTTAAAAAACTGCATCAGAATTCTTGAAGGACTCTTGAAAGATAATGACCATTAAGAAGAATTTTTCAAGTTTTCACATATTCTCTAAAAGTGATTATCAGATTTGAAGTCGTCTTCGGCTCGTTACGATAAAGAACTTAAATTGGCAGCTCCCGTAGTTCAGCGGATAACGCCGTTTTTTCCTATCGGCAAAGTGAAGAAACTCGGGTAGAGGGTTCGACTCACGATGGCGCTGGTTAATAATAGAGAAGATAGCGTAATGGGCCGT
Organism: Bathynomus jamesi; assembly: GCA_023014485.1. NCBI lineage: Eukaryota > Metazoa > Arthropoda > Malacostraca > Isopoda > Cirolanidae > Bathynomus > Bathynomus jamesi. The sequence continues at coordinate 951,741 of JAJOZX010000017.1, read as the reverse complement.
AGTTGTTTGGCCTGAGCCTCGTGCCAGTTCTGGCTCTCCTGAATAATTATTATTATTATTATTATCATTATTATTACGATCTTTACTCTGAATGTAAGGAGCCACTCGCGGATTTCCAAGACCTACAGAATAAAGTCAATAATTAATAAAAAAATACTTTTTTACCAATAATTAAAACACGCGGAAAAGAAATAATCAATCATCCATTTCTACAGGAAGGTTACACAGTTACGCTTGCTTCCGGGTCTGTCATGTCGTAAAAAAAAAGCAAAGGAGAGATATCAGTTTCTACACACACTTCCGTTTTCCGTGTAAACGGGTTTCTTATCTCACAATAACCCCAAATTCACTGAAAATTTACACCATAACTCAAACAGTAAAATAAACACTGAATATTATAGGTGCGTATAGGTCTCCTTACGCGAGTTTCATTGAATTCCGTTTCACGTTGATTTTTTTTCCAACAACGCTGTAAAACAATGCAAACACCGTCTCTTTGGGGAGCTTTAATTCTATCTTGCAAAATGTAATTCCCACAGACATACTAAATAGTTAATAAAGCTTTTACCAAAAATTACGAGAGGAAGATACATGAAAAATATATAAATTTTTGACTCGTACACTGCTTCATATTCCTTCACGGGCTTCCGAATCATTTCAGTTGTTTTATGTTCTTCAACGAAGGCCATGAAATTGCGGAAAAACATTACGTATGAATAAACAAGAGGAAAATAAACTAAAATAAGGAGAGTTAGTAATTACATAAACATAATGGTAACTTAGATCACTATGAGCGCAGTTTTGAAGACAAACACTTGTTTTTAATATAGCAGAAAGTCGCTTCAAACGAAATGAAAGAAAACACTCCTTCGACTTTATTAAAAATAATTAAATTTTATGGTTATTACTTCTGTGAAGTTCTTTAATTAATATTATCATATTCTCTCTCTCTCTCTCTCTCTCTCTCTCTCTCTCTCTCTCTCTCTCTCTCTCTCGTTTATATTTATTATTACATATCTGAAGCAGACAGAATTTAATGGCGACGCAAATTAAGTTGAAATGTAATTTAATTTATTCACCGTTTGTAACACTAGAACAAACTTCTTGCACTTTACAATATTGTAATCAGCGAAAAAGCGTTTTAGCCTTCATAATTTTATACCAAATGAAAGAACTACAAGAGCCACTGTTGAGTTTTAATGATAGCCTTATTAGCTTAAATTTTTACTTTTTATATTGCATTTACTGTATGCATTTTTATATTAAATTATGAATTCATTAAAAATGATTCTGCAAGAAATGTTCGTAAAAGCGCAAAAGTTGGCGAACATAACCTATTCTGTGATTGCCAGGAGCTGTAACATAATTATGATAGGGAAAACATATTGGAAAAATGTTGCCGTACCCTCAGTGCTATATGGAACAAATATAATAAACCTTACTGATGCGGAAATGGAAAAATACAAAGAATTGAGAATGGAGTTTATAGACAAATACTTGGGGCACCGAAATAAGGGGAGAAATTGGGGCATCACTAATGAAAAGGAGGATAATAAATAGATGGAAGAATACAATATATAAAGACTATAAGAAAGGAAAGAACCAACTGTTGAAGACCATTTTAGAAACAATTCGAGAAAGAAGTAACAATAAATGGATAAAAACAAGCAAAAAATACCTTGAAGAAGTAAACATCAGCTATCAAAATATAGATAATATACTGTAAAGAGCAACTGAAAGAAAAGGCAAGAAACTGGGACTCAGCAAGATGGATGGAGGAGCGTAGGGCTCGCACAAAACCGATAATTTTCAAAACCGAGTTTAACTGACGCTCATTATCAAAACCGGTTTCAAAACCGGTTTTGACGTCTATTTTTGCTTTTTATGAAATAAATATAAAACTTGCAAAACTAGCCCAAATATAACATTTATTTCATGCACATATTTGAATAAAAAGTATCATTAACAAAATTTCCTTTAAAAAATATAAATCCATGATTTATTTAACACAAAAACATATCCTCTCATTTTAATAAAATTGCAAAGAAAAACTAGTTCTTTACAAAATTCTTAAAGGAAAATATAACAACATTAGGAACTTGCTTAATGATCGATTTTATTTTGGTAATAATCTTTCAAAAAACACAACGCATTGAACGTTTTACCCAAGAGACTTGTTCTAATTTTTGTGCTGAACAGTCCTGTAATCGAAAAAGCTCTTTCCGACTGGACGCTGGTCGCTTTAATTGTAAGCAATGCTCTATAATGTTGCTCGAACTTTTCGCTCGAAGATTTGATGGGTTAAAACGAGCCGAAACGATTGAAAACGTTTTGGAACGATTTCCATCTGCCTATAAAATTAGAAATATAGAAAACAAAATTTCAAGGGAGACTAAAACTAAAAAATATTAAAACCGGTTTTGGTTACTCGGTTTCGGTTTTAGGGATTAAATATGAAAACCGGTTTTAATCGGTTTTATAAAATCGGTTTCAAGCCCTAGGAGGTACAGAACAAATCTAGTTTAGGAATCTATAAGAACTGGAAAAAGCAAATATAAGAATAACTCTATATAAGGCTAGAACGAACTGCCTACCACTGTACAACAGGAAGAGACATACTAATGAAAACGTGGAATGCAAACTTTGTGGGGCAGAAGAAGAGGATCTACATCATTTTGTCCTGTTGTGCCCAGAGTACACAGGAGAAAGGAAGAAAGTGGCTGAACTTCAACAACCATATGTTGAAAATGTGGATGCTTTGATTGGAGACTTTCTGTTTGGGGAGTCCAATATTGAAAGAAAAACAGAAGAACAAATTAAAGGAACTAAACACAAACTAGTTACGAAAAACAAAAGTTTAGGAAGGCCCGCTGAAAAGGCCATGGCTCCGACCTATCATCTGATCTGATCTGACCTGAGGAAGAATACAGTATTAAATATCAAATCCAAAATAAAAAAAAAGGTATCCGAAAGGATGAGGCATTATTTAATTTCAGTCACTGTATATTTTCAAAACCTAGTGATCAACGATAGGCTACATGGAATGTAAATTGATGGCGAATTAACATTTTAACAAAAAAATTTTAAAATTTTTACTCTCTACACATTTCACGCATTGATGAAAGAGAAAGAAAATTTCATAAGCTAATATACAGGGTGTCCCATAAGTCTGGAACCATAGGGTAAAATAAGTAATTCATGTTTTTCCGTTTATGCAAGTGCCCATGATGTCTTTGAGTAAGGAAGAACGCATCCAGGTAATTCTGCTCGTAGGAAATCGGAGTCAGATGGAGGTCGCTGAGGAATTTAACAGATTGCATCCGCACCGCGCGCCGATAACACACAGCTGTGTCGGCAAACTTGTAGCAAAGTTCAGGGAAACGGGATCCATAGGAGATAAACCACGCAGTGGACCTCCGAGGACATCTACCGCCGATGACACAGCCGCTACCATCCTCGCTCATTTCACAAACAGTCCCCAAAAGTCTCTTCGGCGTTTTTATTGCCGTTTTTATCATTTTGTCCTATGGTTCCAGACTTACGGGACACCCTGTATATATATATATATATATATATATACACACGAGTTCGTTAGAAGCGTATATTCCATAAATTTTTCCGTACAGGATACTGATCTGGTGTGGAATGTTTTAAATAATTTTCTTTTACTGTATTATAATTTAGTTATTGCTTAAACTTTCACACAATTACTATTTTCATATCTTTACAACAGCGGTAACAAAATACAGAAAAAATATATACATAGTTTCTGTATTGCTTTCCACATTCATATAAGCACCACTGCCACATTTGATCATAGCTGTATACTGTTATATCTGGTTTGTTATACGGATAGGTAAAATAATGTTAGTAGTTAATATAATCACTGCGGTGCTGGGGCCTTCGGCCTCAGTAAATGGGGGGCCTGTGGCCCCCTCCCAATTAATGGGGAGTAAATAGTTTTCGGTCAAAAGAACGCAGCCATGAAAATCTTGTTTTACAAATCTTGATATAATGGGTTCGGATGTGAAGATTAAGATTTTCATTGCTACGTTCTTTTCTATAGTTTTATTGACCGAGTAATTTAAAAGAACGCAGCAATGAAAATCTTAACGTGCTACAGTAAAAAGATGAAACAAAACAAAGTGCATTTATTTACATGTTCAGAATCGCTTAATAGTAAGTACATGGTGTCTACAGACGGACGGACGGACGGACGGACAGGACTGCCTTTTTATAGTATAGACAAGCGGTAGCTCGCTATCGCTCGCGACCGTAGTACAACTTGGCCCTCTGGGCGGGTAGCACTGTGACATATACTGCTATATACCCCATTACCCCCACCCCTCTCCCCCATTACCCCTCACCCCCACTCCCCCATTACCCCACACACAAAAGTAGAAAACGGCATTACCCCCACCCCCACTCCCCCAATTACCCCCCAAGTCTAGACCGTCCCAGGCTCATAGGGGTGAAAAACAATTTTTTTCTTTTCTTAAGTCTCACCCTTGGAATTTGTTATGCGTGTCGTAGGAAGTTTCGAGTGAAGTTTCAGCCGGATTCCATAATATTTAGTAGTGCCGACAGACTCTGAAATGTGTAGTTTTTCCGCACCACCCAGGAGGTAACTACAACAGGCGCGTTTTTTTTCAAGTGGTATCCCCAATAGGCCTAATCCATTTTTTTAATGTTAACTCATGAGGTTGATGTGCTTCCTGTCTTTATCATTGATTTCTTTGCCTCTGGAAACTGCTCTCGGTGTTTTTCCACGACTTGAAGAAGGTACTGCAGTTGTTCTTCGTTTTTTGTGAGATGACTGCTGAAACTCTGAATTAATGAGACCGCTCTCTCTGCATTATTGTTTACAACATTCATTGTTTTAACATATTCCTTAGCTAATTTATAGTCGTCCCTGTTATCCCATTCTGCAGGATCTACTTCGAGAAACGTCGATTGAAGGGACAATTTCTCAAAGAAGGAGCGACTTGAGTTTGTGACAAAGTCCGCCAGACTTTTCTCTAGTGGGTCATCATGAGTGTGGTTAAAAGCAATTCGTTTTTCTGGTATTTCTGAACCAGGTCTTTCAATGCCTGAACCATCTGCCGTTTCACTTGCAAAGTCATGCCATCATCAAAAAAGGCAAGCGACACAAGTTCTTCATTTAGATACCAGAGGTGACGGCATAGTGCTTTGCTAGCTATTGCTGAAAGTTCCTTATCATCATATTGCTGAAGCTCTTGTAGATACTCCAAATCGGTTCTTGGTGCAAAAGATGCGATAGGAGCCGCAAACCATTTTGGCACATAAAAGCGGACAGCATAGCGAGAGAAGCGTTCCATTGCACTCAGTTCCTGTTTTGTCAGGTTGAACTGCGAGCGAAACAATACAATTTTGATGGCATAAATCACTCGCGACATCCACCTAGCGCGATGTAAAGCCCCAGGTTGACGAAAATGTACTCTTCCTGATAGAACACCACCTAAATAATTAATTGATGATTCAAGAAGTTCGCGATAATCCGCTCTTGGGTGACTTCTGGCAAGCTGTTCTTCGCACAGTTTGAGGATTTCTGCTTTCCACGGCATGTTTGTATTGGCAGCTTCATATCTTTTATCATCCATTTGTTTCCAGGAAATCTTGAAACGTTTGAAAAGTAATATATCCGGTCCCGTTGAATCACCGTAACACTTCTGAAAGACGTCTGATATCACAATTTCACTAATATGGTGACGACAAGCCAAAGAAAGGAGTTTTCTATCAAGCTTACGTTCGATTATCATGCAAGCGCCTTTTTTTTGCCAGTATTGCTAACGGTAGTATCAAAACACCCTGCTTGAATACATTCTTGCAAATTCCAATCGTCTAAGCATTCTAGAACTGCTTCTGCAATTTTTCAGTCTTCTCCAGAAACAAGTTTGGGTACTGCTAGAAGCTTAGACTTTCCTCCACCGGATACAAGAATAGCTAGCCTATCTATTTTTTCATCACCTGTTATATCTTGCATTATTTTACCATCCCAATGAATGGTAAGCGGAACGTCAGGGGTGAAAGTTTGCTTAATGCCATCTGCAACTTTTTGGCGTACGGCACTCCTCGCCCTCTGTAGAGTACTTCTGCTCAAAACAACATTGTCAATGTCATGTCCAAGAGAAGTTGCAGCAGCTGAAAGCACCATAACAGCAGATCAGGTGTTACGATGCGCTTACACTTATTTAATATTGTGCTACTTGAAGGTTTGGATGTCATTTCAGGAGTGTACGATGTGCCTGGCTCTGGTTGCTCATCACTACTACTGCTTGAACTGCTATTACTGAACTGAACTGCAGCTGATGACAGTTTCTTTCGCAATGCCTCAGCTTCTTTTAGTGCAGCATTTCTTTCCTCTTTTTTCCGTTTTCGCATTTGCTTAGCGAACCAGTTTGTTATCAATATCAGTTGTGTAACCTCGCCTCCCTTTTTCTCTTTGAGCATGTAGGAATGATCTATCTTCTCATTTGACATCATTTGTAAAGCATTTGCGTGAGCTATATCAAAAAGGTTATCTAAACTATCTTGGAATTCAGTTTCTCTTTTTAATTTGATTTTGATTACGGTTTGATTTTGATTTTTGAAGTGATCTGAAGTTCTCATACATTTTTTTAATTTTCGTTAGTACATGCTGTTTGGTTCTGGTGGGTATTTTCGCCTTGTCCCAAATCTCAAAAATTTCAGCATAAACTATGTTGGATGCTTCTTTCAATGTTTTCTTACTGTTTGTGAGACAGAAAAGCCGACGTAGTACATCTCCATTGGATGGAAGCTTCTTACTACCAGTTTTGTCAATTGGCTGTCCAATCAGCCATATTTCAGTTTTTCTTCTTGTTACAATTGAATCGGACATGGTGAAGGATAAAATCTGCAAATATTAAGAGAAAACACTTGCACATCAATCACTCACTGCGTCTTAAACAATACTGACATGAACAGCGACCCTCAGTGATGATTTGGTCCCTCACACTTTCCTCCGTAGCCGATGACGTCACCAGTAATGACGTCAGGTCAAAAGACGTGTTTCTACTTAACAGTATAACATGTGACAGTGTAACATGTGTAACAGTGTAATATGTGGAGCACAATCCACAAGAGTGTGAATAAGCATGGTTTGCACACAATATTTGTACTACGAATTACGGGATTTCTTAAAGTAATTTTTCCAGCAATTGATATTTTCTCAATAAATGAAAAATACAAGAGCTGTCGGTACCACCAAAAGTGCATAGATATTGTTGAAATTTAGTGTGCGAGTATATTATGATGGTGGTAACAATTTTAGGGGGTGAGACTTTCACTTTTCAAAAATAAGTTTTTTTGGGCGTCTACCCCCCCCCCCCACACACACAAAACTAAAAAATCCATTACCCCCATTGCCCCCACCCCTCTCCCCATTATCCCACCCCCACTCCATTAAACCCCACCCCCACTCCCCCAATTACCTCATCCCTCTCCCATTACCCCCATCCCCATTCCCCCAATTATCCGTCCCCCTCCCCCACTATCCCCGGGCGGCGGTAGCACTGTGACATATACTGCTACCGCCCGGAGGTCGGGGGTAGCAGTATATGTCACAGTATGTGTGAAGCTCAAGATTTTCACGGCTGCGTTCTTTTCTGTAGTTTCATCGCGGTGCTGGGGTCTTCGGACCCTGTAATTGTGACCTAGGACCGGGAAACTTCACAGAGCACATCGGAAGCTCATGGGCTATCAGTTGGTGGTAGTTGCAGAATTTTCCGATGTGCCGTTTAGGCTGTGCACGGTTCTGAAGAAAGCGGACAGACACACGCACAGACACACAGACACACAGACACATTTTAGCTCAATAGTATACAGGATTTGTATAACTCTCCATGTTTAAATATTTAAGGTATTAAATGGGTGTGACTTCATGAGGTAAAGTGAAATAGATAAGCGAGTTTTGAAAAGTTTCTTTGATGCATGCTGATTTCCTCAAGTACTGTACTGGAATTGAGTACCATAATCTCGGAAGATTAGGTTTTTAGTTTATGTCACTCATGAAAAAGCGAAGTCCTGTTAGTTGCGAAGGAAAAGATTCAGTAAAAGGGAATGCGGATGTTTGTAATTTCAGTTTTCTATCGTTTATCATACGATGTGTATACGAGTGTGTATTTATTAATTTTTACACTATTACAGTTGTTACTCTTATGACTTATTATTATTAAAGATTTACTCCGTAAGAATTTATAAACAACTGTCAAATATGTTGATCCTTAAATACTTTTGGCAAACTATCGAGGGTCAATTTTTCAAGTGTTTCCGCTTCAAAAAGAAAAAAACAAAAAAAAAACAAATCCTTCCTGTACCCCTACATATATACAGCTTTCCTCATGAAGATGGTATAGTAATTCCACTTACATATTCTCTCTCTCTCTCTCTCTCTCTATATATATATATATATACAGTATATATATATATATATATATATACACGGTGAACCAAAAGTAGGTGGACAGTAGGTTGAATACGGTTTGTGTTATATTATATTATAACTATGGTGTTCATTATAACTATGGTGTTTGTGTTATATTATATTAAATATTATAACTAAATTTATTTAAATTTTATTTTGTATTATAGTATACAAAAAAATTAAATATGTATTCTCAAAATAAACGTTATCACTTACTGTCCACCTACATTTGGTTCACTCTATCTATATATAATATATATATATATATATAAAGGGTGATCCAGAGAAATGGGACCCAAAAGAAACCCCTGTAACTTTTAAAGTATAAGTCCTTTTATAAAATCATACGCATCATTCGAAAGAGGATAGTTACAAGTTTGTACAGGATTGTATAGGTTTTGACAATACAAGACAAGATAAGATGCAAAACAAAATAAAAGTGTTAGTTAAAACTAACCCTTCAAGATGACTGCATGGACTGTGGAACAGCTGCGTTTCATAACTGAGCAATATTGTGAGCATGGAAGAAGTGTAGTTTCAGCTCAAAGATCTTTCAAGACAAATTTTCAGATGTCAAAATCTCCTAAGAAAGTAATCCGTCGGTGTGTCAGAAATTGGTGGTGTCATTTACCTTCTGTTGGATCCATTGACAGAATTGTCGTCTTCGTGCGAAATCTCCATCGTTTAGTTGTTGCACTGTTTGAATTTTATATGGGGAAGAGCATTAAATTTTGCTTGAATATACGGTGTGTTGTTCCATATCCAACTCCTAACAGCTGAGAAGCACGTCTGATGCTTATGTTAGGATTATCCTGTACAATTTCATGAGTTCTGTTAATGATCTCGTCTATCCTTGCTGTGCGCACTCTTCCAGTTGGTTTTCTTTTTCCAATGCTGCCAGTTAGGGTAAAATTTCTGACACACCGATGGATTACTTTCTTAGAAGGTGATTTTGACATCTGAAAATTTGTCTTGAAAGATCTTTGAGCTGAAACTACACTTCTTCCATGCTCATAATATTGCTCAGTTATGAAACGCAGCTGTTCCACAGTCCATGCAGTCATCTTGAAGGGTTAGTTTTAACTAACACTTTTATTTTGTTTTGTATCTTATCTTGTCTTGTATTGTCAAAACCTATACAATCCTGTACAAACTTGTAACTATCCTCTTTCGAATGATGCGTATGATTTTATAAAGGACTTATACTTTAAGAGTTACAGGGGTTTCTTTTGGGTCCCATTTCTCTGGATCACCCTTTATATTTATTATATATATATATATATATATATATATATATATATATATATATATATATATATATCAGGCACCATCCTAATGATATCTGTCATGTAATGTTATATGGTTTCGAGGGTTTCAAAGACATATCTACAAAGTATTAATTGAACGTTGCGTTATACTATTAATTACTTGTGAAACCCTTTGAGGTTTGCTTTTCACAAGGTTCTTCCACGCGTCATTTCCAATTTTGTCCTATTTCTCTACTAATCTTACTTAAAGCTCTGACTTCACTGACATGTGTGATTGCTGACACTCTTAATCAAAAACTACCCACAGATGTTCGACGGGGTTTAAGACCGGAGGCTAGAGAGGCCACTAAATAAGGTTAACCTGCCTATTGGAAAACCAATTCCGACTATTTCCCTATAGGTACTGTCTTGTTGGAAAAGAACATCATTTTTCACGAAGGGTGAAAGTGGCTTAATTTATAGATGGGCTCCAAAACCTGTTTTAATGTGCTTGTATATGTCTTGGAATTCATTCGCGCACTCACACAAAAATAATTTGTCAACTCCTGAAGATGACATGAAGACACAGACCATAACGCTACCAATCTATCCTTTACAGCAGCGACGACTCAATATGGGTAATTAATCTCCCCGACTCTCTTCACCCAGATATTCTGCGAGTAAAAATGTAAAATGTAAATGGTAAATAAAAATGGTGATGTGTATTATAAAACGTATAACCTATGTTTTAGCCTCACCCTAAGGCAGTGCTCGAGACTAATTCCGTCGAACCAAATAAACACCTTTGTCCATTCCTTAGAAGTTAAATTTTCATATTTCTTTGCTCAAAGAAGTTTTTCCTTAGGATTGCATTCGGACAACCAAAGATATTTTCCTCTAGTTTTGCATCCTCTGAGTCTATTTTCTGCAAGTTTATTCTAACCTATTCGAAATGATGCAGCACTTCCTGTTCCTTCCTGAAGGTCGTGATGAAGGTCAAGTATTTTTCTGCGGTTTGTGATGTTGAATCATTTTAAATGGCTGTTCTCACGGCGCATTGTCAACCTTTTCCGCCTAATGCGTGATTTGCTTGCATAAGATTTTGTTTGTTGAAATGTTTTTAGTTTCGTTTGGTCAGCTCATCTGGAGCATTTCAGCTTTTTGGCGAGGCACACATGGAAATTTCCTGACAATCTAGGAGATTACCTATCAGAAGTGCTCTACCTCCGTCCTTCAACGCGCTCAAGACATCACATCACGACAACCCTCCCAGAATATGCAATGTTCACTAGTAAAGAGAGAATCAGAGCAGCGCAATCACAACGAACGAAGCATTCAAAGTCAGAAACAAATATGGAGTTCTTGTTACTCCACTGGAATTTCATCAGTTCAGATGTATCTGTTCAGATGTATCAAAGCCCTGTCCCATCTTTGTTCTTATTTTAAGATGAGTAAAGTTGTAAGTTTATCTACATTATAGAAATGCGTCTTAATTTCTTCCGGTAATACAGAAGTCTCAAGTGACGTATTCAAATCATCACCTATGAACATATTTTTTATTATTATTGTTATTGTTGTTATTATGTATAATATATTGAGTGAAAAACATAATTAAGCTGTCATATTTTCTGTAAATATATATAAATGCGGCAAAAATATCATCTCGGTATAATGAAATTCCAGGAGAGGCATTTTGCACGCAATCTCTCAAGCTTCTTGTTCACTAATGTTGGTGTTTCATTACATTACATTTGACACGCTCAAATTTCCATCACGGAACATGTACGAGTATTAGCTCTCACGAGAGAACACGTCATCCTCTCTAATCAGTAACTTTGTCTGGTACCTTATATTTTAACGAACCTCTACAAAGACGCAGAAAATACCAACCCGCGAACCCTTCACTCAAAATCCCAAATACGTATTCTAGTAATCTAGGAGATTACCTATCAGAAGTGCTCTACCTCCGTCCTTCAACGCGCTCAAGACATCACATCACGACAACCCTCCCAGAATGTGCAATGTTCACTAGTAAAGAGAGAATCAGAGCAGCGCAATCACAACGAACGAAGCATTCAAAGTCAGAAACAAATATGGAGTTCTTGTTACTCCACTGGAATTTCATCAGTTCGTCGCCAACACTAACACACACAAAATCAACAACTTACAAACGAAATTAGACAAGCTAATTTAACAATCACCGTGAGCTTTTCTCTCGAATGAAAACGAACTACAAAATACCTCTCTAACTACAAATTTACAACATTTTTGCCTTAAAAAAAAATAAAAAAAGCAGAGATGCTGTGCGAACCTAGAAGCGCATAACGCTTTATAAACTCCTAAACTCCTGGCCCAACCAATGAGGACATTATATATATATATATATGAATAGAAACGACATAAGTATTAAGGAACGTTTCTGCACACGAGGAGGAGAGATAACGAAATAATGAAAAATGAGGCGAACCGCCTGGTTCGCCTCATTTTTCATTATTTCGTTATCTCTCCTCCTCGTGTGCAGAAACGTTCCTTAATACTTATGTCGTTTCTATTCATTTATATACTGCGCGGTCATTGCAGTTATTTGCATATATATATATATATATAATTTATTACACGTTGTTAATAAAATTCTGTCAAATCTTATGAATATGTCAACAGTAAATGAACTTATTTAGAACAATATAAAAGCTACAGTAACTTACTGGTAGGTACGACAATCCATTAATATAGATAACAAAATCGTTTGTCCATAATTTTCTTCTCCATTTTCCAATTTCTTCCCCAAATTTGCATTCGAATAATTGTATTGGAAGATATCAGAAACGCGCAGTCGACTGAGACTTTATATCCGCTTAAATTAAGACTGTGTGTGTGTGTGTGTGTGTGTGTGTGTGAGTGCAGAGTTTCCATTATGCTAATTTTGAGTTCAGTTTGCTTCACCTTTGTTGTTATGATAATGCTGATTTATTAGTGCAGCAGGTGTGTTGTATGGTTTGTAGTTGGCGTTGTTAGTTGTAGTTTATACGAGAAACAAAAGTAGTTTTAGCAAATCGAGATTTAAGTTTGAAAATGGGTCTGTCATTAAATTTTTATTGGAGAACGTTACTCTTTTCTATTCCTTTACTTCAGAGTGCCAATGCCAATGTCACTTAGAATGTCAGATAATGTTTTTTAAGAAAGTGTAAACGATAGTGGAGCAGTGAGACGGTTGGATGGAACGATTAGTATTATATTATCGGCGTGTAAGTGACGATTGGACGAATAAATGAGCCAAACAGAACTCCTGCCCTAATATTTAATTTCCGTCTACATGTTCGATAAGAGAACAGAAATTGCTTTTTATTTACACGATTTATTTTTAATTCAAAGAGCCACAGACTCCCTCTATGATAAAAAATAAAATTTCGAATGTACACAGTTACCTACAAGCCAGCAAACGAACCAAGCATACTAATAATGGCTCTCAGCCAACGCCATTCTCTATTCATTTATGAAGGGTTGGAGAAAAATATTGAATTTATTCGTTTTTTTAAATATTTTAATACTTCCATATTTGATATTAACTTTTGTGTATTTAATCTTAAAATATTGTGGAAATTTATAGTTTTATTAATTTCCCACTAAACATATTGCACATAGAATGTTCGAGTAAATTGTAACGCATCCAACCCTCACAGTTCAGTATTGGTTACAGTGTAGTTGCGTATGCAGTGGTACACTTTCTCATAAAATTGTCTTCCCGCTTTTGTAATGACTTTGAAACCATTATATACGTGTGACATATAAAATACTACAACATAATTTGAGTGGACGTAATCTGATGTAAGTGCAATCTAATTTTTTTCATATGTTAATATTATTATTTTAAATTTTTTACCAATAAAGCCGATAATTATTACAGTAAAAGAGGTCCAATCTCATTAGTATAACTAATTATAGCGTTAATCAAGCGTGAATGAATAGGGTAGGAAGAAAAACGTGCGAAGGATCAGGCGTCAGGGGAATAAAGGTCGATATGCCTATAAATATAACTATACTGTGGTACTAATAATTATCAGTGCGGAGGGACAGAAAGCGGCTCAATGCTCAGGACAGTCGAACGCGGCCCATCGCGCTAATTCCTAGATTATTATTACTAATCAGTACCAACGGGAGTCGAACTCCGACCTCAGAGCCTTCACATCGCTTATAGGGAAATGCTGTCATCCACTGAGCCACGGAACGGACACTGGCACACTGTAGCACTGTATAGGGAGAATTTTGTTGATGAGTCTTTCCTGCCCTGTTGCATAAGGAAATAAGTCACATCCTTCTTGTTTTATCATTTGCTGTTTGTTTCTGCTGATATTTAGGCCGGCTGCACAGAGGATCGTCTTGCGACTCACGACTTTGGTTGTGACGACTTGAGTCGCGTGTGATTTCACATTGACAGAATGGGAGCCCCGCACACTGCAGCGGTTGCTGCAGTATGCGGCCTTAGAGTACCTGAAAGAGTCCACTACGATGTACTCTTAAACAATTCCTTATTATTATAATGTATAGTTTTAATTAAAAAAATAAATAATTCCGGTTCACAATGATTTATGTCACTGTAAATTACTGTTATGTACTGTACTGTACTGTAATGTAATATACTGTTATTTATTTTATTAATAAAGGTTATTCAATTTAATTCAAATTCAAGTGTTCGTAAGAGTGTTAGGTAGAACAGCAGTCTACAGCACAGACTACATGATTTAAAGCTTTCTACTACACGATGAACCCTAAATAGGCGTTCGATCATTCTGTGCATCATTCTAGTAACATTTCGCATATAACTGAACTCATAATGAATGTGCAATTTGGAAAAAAGTTCTCCAACAAGCCTAAAACTTCCATAAAACATAAAAATATCTAATCGGTAATGATTAGGTTGTATTTTTAAAATGTTATTACTGTAAAAAAAAAAAGAATAAAATATCCAAAGAAAAATAACTGTTACTAATTACTAATTTTTTATGCCTTTACAAATTTTATGTTTGTAGGAGAATATTTTTCCAGAAACTGTATATATAAATTTACACATCTGAAATGCCTGTAAAATGCGATGCAGAATGCAGAAATAAACATCAAAGAACGGAGTTCTAATTGGTTAAGATATTTTAATCAGGTCAGAAAATTTCAAAAACTTAATTATTATCTATAACAATAAAAGGACGCGCGCGCGTGTGTGTGTGTGTGTGTGTGTGTGTGTGTGTGTGTCTGTTCCAGCCATAAGTCCAAAATGGAGGCAGTTACAAACATGAAACTTCACACACATATTGATTAGGTCCCGAAGTTGTTGTTGTTGTTGGTTAGCCGATCAGCCCACCCTGATCGAGCAAGCCGGCGGCACGCAGGTAACCGATCGCCCTCTCCGGAGTGGACCAGAGGTTCAGCGCACTAGTGATGTTGTGTTGTGTTCGTTGTGCTAGAGCAGTACAGTCTGTCATAATGTGTTCAATTGTTTGTGGTGTGTCCTGGCACAGGTGGCAGGTGTCGTCTGTGGAGTTGTCTAGTCTATGTTTATATGTCTGTAAGTTGGGGTGATGTCCACATCGGAATCGTGCTAAGTTAACTCGATCCGATCTGCTCAGGCTGCTCTCTGACCTGTCAATGGGTAGCGGCTTCGCACCTAGGACCGCATTCGGACTGAGTCGTGTCAGTGCTTTGTGGGTTAGGTGTGTGTGTATGTGTTTTCTGAACTGTGTGATGTCTGTGGGGCGTGGTATGGAATGGAGTATTTGGTTATAATGTCTCTCTGGTGTTACCTTAATGGCGCGAGGTGTTGGTGCATGATTGTACATGTAGTGGCAAGGGTGTTGTGGGTTAGTTGTCGCTGCTGCCATGAATTGTGTTCCCCTCACGTCTAAATGTTCCCTAATTTTCAGTATTTTTGTTTCTGTGTGCAGGTGTTCTATTGGTGTTGTTTGAGTACATCCTGTAATGATACGAAGTGTATCCATAACTGAGCGAATATATTGTTTGTATATGAGTGATGATGTTTCCTGCTGGTGTCCAAAGTTTGTGCCTGTTAGTATCCTAAGCGTGTTAAGTCTTGACGTACATTTGGTTTTAATGTCCTGAATGTGGTTTACAAAAGATAATGATGTGTTGTATGTGACCCCAAGTATTTTGGACCTGTGAGTGTGTAGAATGTTGGTGTTGTTTAGTGTAAGCTGTGGAGTTATCTGGTGTTCTTTTGTGTTGCTTGTTAGCAAGGTGATGGTTGATTTTGTGGGCGCTACTTTGAGTCTGTTGTGTGTGAGCCAGTCTTGTATACTGTTTATGTATGTTTGTAGGTTATTTGTAGCGGTATCGATGTTGTTGTGGATGGATGTTAGCGTGATATCATCTGCATATGATGATAAGGTAAGCTTGTTATCTATGGGTGTTGGAATGTCATGCATTTATAAGTTGAACAGTGTTGGTGAGAGAACAGAGCCTTCAGGGACCCCGTTCGGAGAAAGCTTGTTTTTGGATGACTTGCCATTAAATGTGACATGTGAGTATCTTCCTGAAAGATAGTTGCTTAGCCACCTTTTGGTGTTATTGTGCATGTTTGTGTTGAGTATTTTGTTTATGAGAGGGAAGCGTGGGATAGCATCAAATGCTTTACTAATGTCTATTGTTGCTAATAGTGTACGTTGAGTTGGTCGTCTGGAGTTGATACCATCCATGATGTGCTGCGTGAGGTTAGGTGAGTAATGTCGTGGTTGAGCGGTGAGGTCTGAATCCATGTTGAGTAGGCGATAGTGGTATGTGTCGGTTGGTGATTTGTAAGATGTCTTTCTGTTACTTTGGAAGGTGTGCATAGTAAAGTATTGGGTCTATAGGAAGCTGGTTCTGTTGGATTTTTGTTTGGTTTGAGTAGTGTAATAATTTTACCTTGTTTCCATATGTCAGGAATAATACAGTGTTGGTATGAATATGTGCTGATGTTTGTGAGAGCTAGTATTCCCTGTGGGCCCAAGTGTTTAGGGTGTATGTTAGATATGTTGTCTGGTCCAGTAGCTTTCGAATTCTTAATGTTTTTGATGATCTTGGTGGTCTGGTCTGTATTGAAGGGTGTAATGGTCGTGTCGAGTCTGTAGGTTTTCTTGTGTCTGGCTGGCTGTTTGTCTGTCTGCGTGTTCCTGGTTCTTGTCCCGAGGTTGTCCACCTGGATGTTAATAAATTAAATAATTAAAATTACTGGGCCCGAAGGCCCCAGCACCGCGATAAAACTACAGAAAAGAACGCAGCCGTGAAAATCTTGAGCTTCACATTGCCGCACGTAATAATAATAATAATAATAATAATAAATAAAAAGAAAATTTGTTGCTACAGTTTTCAAAGACCCCAGCACCGCGGTCAAGCGGGTATCGCCGAAGAAGCCCAGAGGATGGTGGATTTACAACAACTGTCAAGATTCGTGGTTCTGAAATTCAAGTTGACAACAGGTGGATTGTCCCATATTGCCCACTCCTCTCTCGACTGTTCAATGCTCACATCAATGTTGAAATGTGTAATTCCATGAAGTCCATAAAATATGTCTGTAAGTATGTCAACAAGGGAACTGATATGGCTGTGTTTAGCCTTCAGAAAGATGTATCCAAGAATGATGAGGTTCAACAATATGAATTAGGCAGACATATCAGCAGTAATGAGGTCATCTGGAGAAATCTGAGCTTTCCAATTCATGAAAGACGTCCTACAGTGGTTCATCTCAGTGTACATCTTGAGAATGGTCAAAGAGTTTACTTCACTGAAGAAAATGCACTTCATTGTGCCCAAGCTACACAAGACACGACTTTCACAGGATTTTTTAACCTTTGCAGGGAGGATGAATATGCTAAGACTCTGCTCTACCACCAAGTACTCAAGTATTTCATATGGAATAATGGAAGCAAGAAGTGTACCCGTCGAAAAGTAGGATATAATGGGCCAGAGCATCCTAATGTCAAGGCCCGTGTTTACACTGTGTATCCTGGCAATTCAGAATGCTTTTTCTTGCGTCTACTTCTAAATGAGGTCAAGGGGCCAACATCGTTCGAGGAACTGTGAACAGTGGAATTTGTGAGACTTACAAACAAGCTTGCCAATTGAGAGGACTCCTTGAAGATGATGCCCATTGGAGTAACACCCTGAATGAAGCAGCTGCTACACAGTCACCAATGATGATGTGGAATGTTTTGGCCATTATGCTCCATATGTGTACCATATCTAATCCTCAGGAACTTTGGAACAACTACAAGGAGAACTTTGCTGATGACATTTTGAACCGGGCACAAATGCAAAACCAAAACCTAAATGTAGATTTCTGTGATGACAATTTCAATCAAGCTCTTATAATTATTGAGGACAAACTGAGAGATTTAGGTGGCTCTGATCTCAAAAGTTTCGGTCTCCTAGAGCCACAGCGAGTTAATATCAATGAGTTATCAACTGATATCCTCAGAGAAACAAATCACAACACTGACCAACTTGCTGAATACATACAGGAAAATAAACAACGTCTGGTTCCAGACCAGAGACAAGCCTTGGACAGATTCACTGAAGATGTTTTCAGTGGAAGTGGCAGCATCTTTTTTTCTGGATGCTCCAGGTGGAACAGGAAAAACTTTTTTCATCAATCTCCTTTTAGCTAAAATTAGACACAGAAACACGATTGCCCTAGCAGTGGCATCATCAGGTATTGCTGCTACACTTTTAACAGGAGGAAGGACTGCTCACTCAGTATTCAAGTTGCCTTTGAATGTGACACGTGCAGAGGCACCAACCTGCAACATTGGAAGAGGACGTGGCAAAGCAAGGGTTCTGCAGGAGTGTAAACTCATTGTCTGGGATGAATACACCATGTCTCATAAAGCTGAGCTTGAAGCTGTGGACTGGACCCTGAAAGATCTTCGACGTGCTGACAAACTAATGGGAGGTGTCACTATGGTCTTGGCTGGTGACTTTCGCCAAACACTCCCAGTCATTCCACGTGAAACCAAAGCAGATGAATTACAAGCGTGCAGCAAGGCTTCATATATCTGGAACAACATTCACTGACTCACCCAGCAACCAACATGCGAGTGCATTTGACAGGTGATGCCTCTGCTGGAAATTTTGCAGGAAGGTTACTTCAGCTGCGAAATGGCAAAATGGTTTCTGAGAACATGCATGGAATGGTATCAGTCGAAAACATTGGTCAGACAGTTACAACACTTCAAGAACTCAAAGATTCAGTTTTCCCAAATGTTATTTCTCATTTCCGGAATCACAAGTGGCTTTCTGAAAGAGCCATCCTTGCACCAAAGAATGATGCAGTTGATGCCATAAACAGAGGGCTCCTCCTACAGTTACCTGGTGAGATGCACTGTTCCAGACACCAACGATGCTGTCAATTATCCAACAGAATTTCTCAATTCTCTGGAGCCACCAGGTGTGCCACCACACAATATACAGCTCAAGATTGGTGCACCTATCATTCTTCTCAGGAATATGGACCCACCAACACTTTGTAATGGAACGCGGTTGGCTGT